>CAWUFW010009533.1:600000-776130 GCA_963921515.1 Calotriton arnoldi
CTGCTACGGAACTAAGGGATACATGACTCAAACAAAGTAGCGTACTTCTACGGAACTAAGGGGGATACATGACTCAAACTGAGTAGCATATCTCTACTGAACTGGGGGATAAATGACTCAAACTGAGTAGCGTACCTCTATGGAACTAGTGGATAGATGACTCAAACTGAGTAACGTATCTCTACGGAACTAGGGGATACATGACTCAAACTGAGTGGCACACCTCTAGGGAACAGGGGGACACATGACTCAAACTGAGTGGCGCACCTCTAGGTAAATAGGGGGACATATGACACAAACTGAGTAGCGCACCTTTAAGGAAATAGGGGGTACATGACTCAAACTGAGTGGCGTACCTCTTCAGAACTAGGGGATACATGACTCAAACCGAGTACAGCACCTCTAGGGAACAGGGGGACACATGACTCAAACTGAGTAGCCACCTCTAGGGAACTAGGGGATACATGACTCAAACTGAGTAGCGCAACTCTAGGGAACAGGGGGATACATGACTCAAAATGAGTAACGCACCTCTAGGGAATTAGGGGATACATGACTCAAACTGAGTAGCGCACCTCTACAGAACTAGTGGATACATGACTCAAACTGAGTAGCACATATCTAGGGAAATAGGGGGATACTTGACTTAAAGTGAGTAGCGCACCTCTATGAAACTTGGGGCTACATGACTCAAACTGAGAAGTGCAACTCTAGGGAACTAGGGGATACATGAATCAAACTGAATAGCGCACCCCTAGCGAACTAGAGGGATACATGACTCAAACTGAGCAGCGTACTTCTACGGAGCTAGGTGATACATGACTCAAACTGAGTAGCGCCCCTCTACGGAACTAGGGGATACATGACTTAAACTGAGTAGCGCACCTCTAGGGAACATGGGGATACATGACTCAAACTGAGTAGCGCGCCTCTACGGAACTAGGGGATACATGACTCAAAATGACTGTTGCACGTCTAAGGAAATACGGGGATACATGACTCAAACTGGATAGCACACCTCTAGGGAACTAGGGGGATATATGACTCAAACTGAGCAGCGTACCTCTACAGAACTAGGGGATACATGACTCAAAATGAGTAGCGCACCTCTAGGAAACTAGGGGCTACATGACTCAAACAGAGAAGTGCAACTCTAGGGAACTAGGGGATACATGAATCAAACTGAATAGCGCACCCCTAGCGAACTAGAGGGATACATGACTCAAACTGAGCAGCGTACTTCTACGGAGCTAGGTGATACATGACTCAAACTGAGTAGCGCCCCTCTACGGAACTAGGGGATACATGACTTAAACTGAGTAGCGCACCTCTAGGGAACATGGGGATACATGACTCAAACTGAGTAGCGCGCCTCTAGCGAACTAGGGGGATACATGACTCAAACTGAGCAGCATACTTATACCGAACTAAGGGCTACATGACTCAAACAGAGAAGTGCAACTCTAGGGAACTAGGGGATACATGAATCAAACTGAATAGCGCACCCCTAGCGAACTAGAGGGATACATGACTCAAACTGAGCAGCGTACTTCTACGGAGCTAGGTGATACATGACTCAAACTGAGTAGCGCCCCTCTACGGAACTAGGGGATACATGACTTAAACTGAGTAGCGCACCTCTAGGGAACATGGGGATACATGACTCAAACTGAGTAGCGCGCCTCTAGCGAACTAGGGGGATACATGACTCAAACTGAGCAGCATACTTATACCGAACTAAGGGATACATGACTCAAACTGAGTAGCGTACCTCTACGGAACTATGGGATACAAGATTCAAACTGAGTAGCGTACCTCTAGGGAATTAGGGGATACATGACTCAAACTGACTAGCGTACCTCTAGGGAACTAGGGGATACATGACTCAAACTGTGTAGCATACCTCTACGGAACTAGGGGATACATGACTCAAGCTGAGTAGCATACCTCTACGGAACTAGGGGGATACATGACTCAAACTGAGTAGCACACCTCTAGGGAACATGGGGAAACATGACTCAAACTGAGTAGCGTATCTCTACAGAACTAGGGGATACATGACTCAAACTGAGTAGCCTACCTCTACGGAACTAGGGGATACATGACTCAAACTGAGTAGCGTATCTCTCCGGAACTAGGGGATACATGACTCAAGCTGAGTAGCGTACCTCTACGGATCTAGGGGATACATGACTCAAACTGAGTAGCGTACCTCCACGGAACTAGGGGATACATGACTCAAACTGAGTTGCGTATCTCTACGGAACTAGGTGATACATGACTCAAACTGAGTAGCGTACCTCTGCGGAACTAGGGGATGCATGACTCAAGCTGATTAGCGTACCTCTGCGGAACTAGGGGATACATGACTCAAACTGAGTAGCGTACCTCCACGGAACTAGAGGGATACATGACTCAAACTGAGAAGCGCACCTCTAGGGTACAGGGGGATACATGACTCAAACTGAATAGCGCACCTCTAGCGAACTAGGGGGATACATGACTCAAACAGAGCAGCGTACCTTTATGGAACCAGGGGATACATCACTCAAACTAAGCAGCGTACCTCTAGGGAACATGGGGATACATGAAAAAAACTGAGCAGCGTACCTCTAGGGAACTAGGGGATGCATGACTCAAACTGAGCAGCGTACCTCTATGGAACTAGGGGATACTTGACTCAAACTGAGTAGCGTACCTCTACGGAACTAGGGGATACATGACTCAAACTGGGCAGCGTACCTCTGGGGAACTAGGGGATACATGACTCCAACTGAGTAGCGCACCTCTAGTGAACTAGGGGGATACACGACTCAAACTGAGTAGCGCACCTCTACGGAACTAGGGGATATATGACTCAAAATGAGTAGCGCACCTCTAGGGAACTAGGGGGATACATGACTCAAACTGAGTAGCGTTCCTCTACAGAACTAGGGGATACATGACTCAAAATCAGTAGCGCACCTCTAGGGAACAAGGGGATACATGACTCAAACTGAGTAGCGCAACTCTAGGGAACTAGGGGATACATGACTCAAACTTAATAGCGCAACTCTAGAGAACTAGGGGATACATGACTCAAACTGAATAGCGCACCTCTAGCGAACTAGGGGGATACATGACCCAAACTGAGCAGCGTACTTCTACGGAACTAGGTGATACATGACTGAAACTGAGTAGCGCACCTCTAGGGAAATAGGGGGATACATGACTCAAACTGAGTAGCGTACCTCTACGGAACTAGGGGATACATGACTTAAACTGAGTAGCGCACCTCTAGCGAACTAGGGGGATACATGACTCAAACTGAGCAGCATACTTATACCGAACTAAGGGATACATGACTCAAACTGAGTAGCGTACCTCTACGGAACTATGGGATACAAGATTCAAACTGAGTAGCGTACCTCTAGGGAATTAGGGGATACATGACTCAAACTGACTAGCGTACCTCTAGGGAACTAGGGGATACATGACTCAAACTGTGTAGCATACCTCTACGGAACTAGGGGATACATGACTCAAGCTGAGTAGCATACCTCTACGGAACTAGGGGGATACATGACTCAAACTGAGTAGCACACCTCTAGGGAACATGGGGAAACATGACTCAAACTGAGTAGCGTATCTCTACAGAACTAGGGGATACATGACTCAAACTGAGTAGCCTACCTCTACGGAACTAGGGGATACATGACTCAAACTGAGTAGCGTATCTCTCCGGAACTAGGGGATACATGACTCAAGCTGAGTAGCGTACCTCTACGGATCTAGGGGATACATGACTCAAACTGAGTAGCGTACCTCCACGGAACTAGGGGATACATGACTCAAACTGAGTTGCGTATCTCTACGGAACTAGGTGATACATGACTCAAACTGAGTAGCGTACCTCTGCGGAACTAGGGGATGCATGACTCAAGCTGATTAGCGTACCTCTGCGGAACTAGGGGATACATGACTCAAACTGAGTAGCGTACCTCCACGGAACTAGAGGGATACATGACTCAAACTGAGAAGCGCACCTCTAGGGTACAGGGGGATACATGACTCAAACTGAATAGCGCACCTCTAGCGAACTAGGGGGATACATGACTCAAACAGAGCAGCGTACCTTTATGGAACCAGGGGATACATCACTCAAACTAAGCAGCGTACCTCTAGGGAACATGGGGATACATGAAAAAAACTGAGCAGCGTACCTCTAGGGAACTAGGGGATGCATGACTCAAACTGAGCAGCGTACCTCTATGGAACTAGGGGATACTTGACTCAAACTGAGTAGCGTACCTCTACGGAACTAGGGGATACATGACTCAAACTGGGCAGCGTACCTCTGGGGAACTAGGGGATACATGACTCCAACTGAGTAGCGCACCTCTAGTGAACTAGGGGGATACACGACTCAAACTGAGTAGCGCACCTCTACGGAACTAGGGGATATATGACTCAAAATGAGTAGCGCACCTCTAGGGAACTAGGGGGATACATGACTCAAACTGAGTAGCGTTCCTCTACAGAACTAGGGGATACATGACTCAAAATCAGTAGCGCACCTCTAGGGAACAAGGGGATACATGACTCAAACTGAGTAGCGCAACTCTAGGGAACTAGGGGATACATGACTCAAACTTAATAGCGCAACTCTAGAGAACTAGGGGATACATGACTCAAACTGAATAGCGCACCTCTAGCGAACTAGGGGGATACATGACCCAAACTGAGCAGCGTACTTCTACGGAACTAGGTGATACATGACTGAAACTGAGTAGCGCACCTCTAGGGAAATAGGGGATACATGACTCAAACTGAGTAGCGTACCTCTACGGAACTAGGGGATACATGACTTAAACTGAGTAGCGCACCTCTAGCGAACTAGGGGGATACATGACTCAAACTGAGCAGCATACTTATACCGAACTAAGGGATACATGACTCAAACTGAGTAGCGTACCTCTACGGAACTATGGGATACATGATTCAAACTGAGTAGCGTACCTCTAGGGAATTAGTGGGACACATGACTCAAACTGACTAGCGTACCTCTACAGATCTAGGGGATACATAACTCAAAATGAGGAGTGTACTGCTACGGAACTAAGGGATACATGACTCAAACAGAGTAGCGTACTTCTACGGAACTAAGGGGGATACATGACTCAAACTGAGTAGCATATCTCTACTGAACTGGGGGATAAATGACTCAAACTGAGTAGCGTACCTCTATGGAACTAGTGGATAGATGACTCAAACTGAGTAACGTATCTCTACGGAACTAGGGGATACATGACTCAAACTGAGTGGCACACCTCTAGGGAACAGGGGGACACATGACTCAAACTGAGTGGCGCACCTCTAGGTAAATAGGGGGACATATGACACAAACTGAGTAGCGCACCTTTAAGGAAATAGGGGGTACATGACTCAAACTGAGTGGCGTACCTCTTCAGAACTAGGGGATACATGACTCAAACCGAGTACAGCACCTCTAGGGAACAGGGGGACACATGACTCAAACTGAGTAGCCACCTCTAGGGAACTAGGGGATACATGACTCAAACTGAGTAGCGCAACTCTAGGGAACAGGGGGATACATGACTCAAAATGAGTAACGCACCTCTAGGGAATTAGGGGATACATGACTCAAACTGAGTAGCGCACCTCTACAGAACTAGTGGATACATGACTCAAACTGAGTAGCACATATCTAGGGAAATAGGGGGATACTTGACTTAAAGTGAGTAGCGCACCTCTATGAAACTTGGGGCTACATGACTCAAACTGAGAAGTGCAACTCTAGGGAACTAGGGGATACATGAATCAAACTGAATAGCGCACCCCTAGCGAACTAGAGGGATACATGACTCAAACTGAGCAGCGTACTTCTACGGAGCTAGGTGATACATGACTCAAACTGAGTAGCGCCCCTCTAGGGAAATAGGGGAATACAAGACTCAAACTGAGTAGCGTACCTCTACGGAACTAGGGGGATACATGACTCAAACTGAGTAGCGCACCTCTAGGGAACATGGGGAAACATTACTCAAACTGAGTAGCGTACCTCTACGGAACTAGGGGATACATGACTCAAACTGAGCAGCGTACCTCCAGGGAACTAGAGGATACATGACTCAAACTGAGTAGCGCACCTCTAGGGAACTAGGGGCATACATGACTCAAACTGACTAGCGTACCTTTATGGAACTTGGGGATACATGACTCAAACTGAGCAGCTTACCTCTAGGCAACTAGGGGATACATGACTCAAACTGAGCAGCGTACCTCTAGGGAACTAGGGGATGCATGACTCAAACTGAGTGTTGCACCTCTAGTGAAATACGGGGATACATGACTCAAACAGGATAGCGCACCTCAAGGGAACTAGGGGGATACATGACTCAAACTGAGTATCGTAACTCTACAGAACTAGGGGATACATGACTCAAAATGAGTAGCGCACCTCTAGGGAATTAGGGGCTACATGACTCAAATTGAGTAGCATACCTCTACGGAAATAGGGGATACATGACTCAAACTGAGTAGCGCACCTCTAGGGAACAGGGGGACACATGACTTAAACTGAGTGACGCACCTATAGGGAAATAGGGGGACACATGACACAAACTGAGTAGCACACCTTTAAGGAAATAGGGGGATGCATGACTCAAATTGAGAAGCGTACCTCTACGGAACTAGGGGATATATGATTCAAGCTGAGTAGCGTTCCTCTAGGGAACTAGGGGATACATGACTCAAACTGAGTAACTCACCTCTACGGAATCAGGGGATACATGACTCAAACTGAGCAGTGCACCTGTAGGGAACTAGGGGATACATGACTCAAACTGAGTAGCGCACCTCTACAGAACTAGGGGATACATGACTCAAACTGAGTAGCACACCTCTAGGGAAATAGGGGGATACTTGACTCAAAGTGAGTTGCGTACCTCTACGGAACTAGGGGGATACATGACTCAAACTGAGCAGTGTACCTCTAGGGAACATGGGGATACATGACTCAAACTGAGTAGCACACCTCTAGGCAACTAGGGGATACATGACTCAAACTGAGTAGCACACCTCTACGGAACTAGGGGATACATGACTCAAACTGAGTGTTGCACCTCTAGGGAAATACTGGGATACATGACTCAAACTGGATAGCGCACCGCTAGGGAACTAGGGGGATACATGACTCAAACTGAGCAGCGTACCTCTAGGGAACTAGGGGATACATGACTCAAACTGAGTAGCACACCTCTAGGGAACTAGGGGATACATGACTCAAACTGAGTAGCGCACCTCTACGGAACTAGGGGATACATGACTCAAAATGACTGTTGCACGTCTAAGGAAATACGGGGATACATGACTCAAACTGGATAGCACACCTCTAGGGAACTAGGGGGATATATGACTCAAACTGAGCAGCGTACCTCTACAGAACTAGGGGATACATGACTCAAAATGAGTAGCGCACCTCTAGGAAACTAGGGGCTACATGACTCAAACAGAGAAGTGCAACTCTAGGGAACTAGGGGATACATGAATCAAACTGAATAGCGCACCCCTAGCGAACTAGAGGGATACATGACTCAAACTGAGCAGCGTACTTCTACGGAGCTAGGTGATACATGACTCAAACTGAGTAGCGCCCCTCTACGGAACTAGGGGATACATGACTTAAACTGAGTAGCGCACCTCTAGGGAACATGGGGATACATGACTCAAACTGAGTAGCGCGCCTCTAGCGAACTAGGGGGATACATGACTCAAACTGAGCAGCATACTTATACCGAACTAAGGGATACATGACTCAAACTGAGTAGCGTACCTCTACGGAACTATGGGATACAAGATTCAAACTGAGTAGCGTACCTCTAGGGAATTAGGGGATACATGACTCAAACTGACTAGCGTACCTCTAGGGAACTAGGGGATACATGACTCAAACTGTGTAGCATACCTCTACGGAACTAGGGGATACATGACTCAAGCTGAGTAGCATACCTCTACGGAACTAGGGGGATACATGACTCAAACTGAGTAGCACACCTCTAGGGAACATGGGGAAACATGACTCAAACTGAGTAGCGTATCTCTACAGAACTAGGGGATACATGACTCAAACTGAGTAGCCTACCTCTACGGAACTAGGGGATACATGACTCAAACTGAGTAGCGTATCTCTCCGGAACTAGGGGATACATGACTCAAGCTGAGTAGCGTACCTCTACGGATCTAGGGGATACATGACTCAAACTGAGTAGCGTACCTCCACGGAACTAGGGGATACATGACTCAAACTGAGTTGCGTATCTCTACGGAACTAGGTGATACATGACTCAAACTGAGTAGCGTACCTCTGCGGAACTAGGGGATGCATGACTCAAGCTGATTAGCGTACCTCTGCGGAACTAGGGGATACATGACTCAAACTGAGTAGCGTACCTCCACGGAACTAGAGGGATACATGACTCAAACTGAGAAGCGCACCTCTAGGGTACAGGGGGATACATGACTCAAACTGAATAGCGCACCTCTAGCGAACTAGGGGGATACATGACTCAAACAGAGCAGCGTACCTTTATGGAACCAGGGGATACATCACTCAAACTAAGCAGCGTACCTCTAGGGAACATGGGGATACATGAAAAAAACTGAGCAGCGTACCTCTAGGGAACTAGGGGATGCATGACTCAAACTGAGCAGCGTACCTCTATGGAACTAGGGGATACTTGACTCAAACTGAGTAGCGTACCTCTACGGAACTAGGGGATACATGACTCAAACTGGGCAGCGTACCTCTGGGGAACTAGGGGATACATGACTCCAACTGAGTAGCGCACCTCTAGTGAACTAGGGGATACACGACTCAAACTGAGTAGCGCACCTCTACGGAACTAGGGGATATATGACTCAAAATGAGTAGCGCACCTCTAGGGAACTAGGGGGATACATGACTCAAACTGAGTAGCGTTCCTCTACAGAACTAGGGGATACATGACTCAAAATCAGTAGCGCACCTCTAGGGAACAAGGGGATACATGACTCAAACTGAGTAGCGCAACTCTAGGGAACTAGGGGATACATGACTCAAACTTAATAGCGCAACTCTAGAGAACTAGGGGATACATGACTCAAACTGAATAGCGCACCTCTAGCGAACTAGGGGGATACATGACCCAAACTGAGCAGCGTACTTCTACGGAACTAGGTGATACATGACTGAAACTGAGTAGCGCACCTCTAGGGAAATAGGGGGATACATGACTCAAACTGAGTAGCGTACCTCTACGGAACTAGGGGATACATGACTTAAACTGAGTAGCGCACCTCTAGCGAACTAGGGGATACATGACTCAAACTGAGCAGCATACTTATACCGAACTAAGGGATACATGACTCAAACTGAGTAGCGTACCTCTACGGAACTATGGGATACATGATTCAAACTGAGTAGCGTACCTCTAGGGAATTAGTGGGACACATGACTCAAACTGACTAGCGTACCTCTACAGATCTAGGGGATACATAACTCAAAATGAGGAGTGTACTGCTACGGAACTAAGGGATACATGACTCAAACAGAGTAGCGTACTTCTACGGAACTAAGGGGGATACATGACTCAAACTGAGTAGCATATCTCTACTGAACTGGGGGATAAATGACTCAAACTGAGTAGCGTACCTCTATGGAACTAGTGGATAGATGACTCAAACTGAGTAACGTATCTCTACGGAACTAGGGGATACATGACTCAAACTGAGTGGCACACCTCTAGGGAACAGGGGGACACATGACTCAAACTGAGTGGCGCACCTCTAGGTAAATAGGGGGACATATGACACAAACTGAGTAGCGCACCTTTAAGGAAATAGGGGGTACATGACTCAAACTGAGTGGCGTACCTCTTCAGAACTAGGGGATACATGACTCAAACCGAGTACAGCACCTCTAGGGAACAGGGGGACACATGACTCAAACTGAGTAGCCACCTCTAGGGAACTAGGGGATACATGACTCAAACTGAGTAGCGCAACTCTAGGGAACAGGGGGATACATGACTCAAAATGAGTAACGCACCTCTAGGGAATTAGGGGATACATGACTCAAACTGAGTAGCGCACCTCTACAGAACTAGTGGATACATGACTCAAACTGAGTAGCACATATCTAGGGAAATAGGGGGATACTTGACTTAAAGTGAGTAGCGCACCTCTATGAAACTTGGGGCTACATGACTCAAACTGAGAAGTGCAACTCTAGGGAACTAGGGGATACATGAATCAAACTGAATAGCGCACCCCTAGCGAACTAGAGGGATACATGACTCAAACTGAGCAGCGTACTTCTACGGAGCTAGGTGATACATGACTCAAACTGAGTAGCGCCCCTCTAGGGAAATAGGGGAATACAAGACTCAAACTGAGTAGCGTACCTCTACGGAACTAGGGGGATACATGACTCAAACTGAGTAGCGCACCTCTAGGGAACATGGGGAAACATTACTCAAACTGAGTAGCGTATCTCTCCGGAACTAGGGGATACATGACTTAAACTAAGTAGCGTACCTCCACGGAACTAGGGGGATACATGACTCAAACTGAGTAGCGCACCTCTAGGGTACAGGGGGATACATGACTCAAACTGAATAGCGCACCTCTAGCGAACTAGGGGGATACATGACTCAAACAGAGCAGCGTACCTCTACAGAACTAGGGGATACATGACTCAAACTGAGTAGCGTACCTCTACGGAACTAGGGGATACATGACTCAAACTGAGCAGCGTACCTCCAGGGAACTAGAGGATACATGACTCAAACTGAGTAGCGCACCTCTAGGGAACTAGGGGCATACATGACTCAAACTGACTAGCGTACCTTTATGGAACTTGGGGATACATGACTCAAACTGAGCAGCTTACCTCTAGGCAACTAGGGGATACATGACTCAAACTGAGCAGCGTACCTCTAGGGAACTAGGGGATGCATGACTCAAACTGAGTGTTGCACCTCTAGTGAAATACGGGGATACATGACTCAAACAGGATAGCGCACCTCAAGGGAACTAGGGGGATACATGACTCAAACTGAGTATCGTAACTCTACAGAACTAGGGGATACATGACTCAAAATGAGTAGCGCACCGCTAGGGAATTAGGGGCTACATGACTCAAATTGAGTAGCATACCTCTACGGAAATAGGGGATACATGACTCAAACTGAGTAGCGCACCTCTAGGGAACAGGGGGACACATGACTTAAACTGAGTGACGCACCTATAGGGAAATAGGGGGACACATGACACAAACTGAGTAGCGCACCTTTAAGGAAATAGGGGGATGCATGACTCAAATTGAGAAGCGTACCTCTACGGAACTAGGGGATATATGATTCAAGCTGAGTAGCGTTCCTCTAGGGAACTAGGGGATACATGACTCAAACTGAGTAACTCACCTCTACGGAATCAGGGGATACATGACTCAAACTGAGCAGTGCACCTGTAGGGAACTAGGGGATACATGACTCAAACTGAGTAGCGCACCTCTACAGAACTAGGGGATACATGACTCAAACTGAGTAGCACACCTCTAGGGAAATAGGGGGATACTTGACTCAAAGTGAGTTGCGTACCTCTACGGAACTAGGGGGATACATGACTCAAACTGAGCAGTGTACCTCTAGGGAACATGGGGATACATGACTCAAACTGAGTAGCACACCTCTAGGCAACTAGGGGATACATGACTCAAACTGAGTAGCACACCTCTACGGAACTAGGGGATACATGACTCAAACTGAGTGTTGCACCTCTAGGGAAATACTGGGATACATGACTCAAACTGGATAGCGCACCGCTAGGGAACTAGGGGGATACATGACTCAAACTGAGCAGCGTACCTCTAGGGAACTAGGGGATACATGACTCAAACTGAGTAGCACACCTCTAGGGAACTAGGGGATACATGACTCAAACTGAGTAGCGCACCTCTACGGAACTAGGGGATACATGACTCAAAATGACTGTTGCACGTCTAAGGAAATACGGGGATACATGACTCAAACTGGATAGCACACCTCTAGGGAACTAGGGGGATATATGACTCAAACTGAGCAGCGTACCTCTACAGAACTAGGGGATACATGACTCAAAATGAGTAGCGCACCTCTAGGAAACTAGGGGCTACATGACTCAAACAGAGAAGTGCAACTCTAGGGAACTAGGGGATACATGACTCAAACTGAATAGCGCACCCCTAGCAAACTAGGGGGATACATGACTCAAACTGAGCAGCGTACTTCTACGGAGCTAGGTGATACATGACTCAAACTGAGTAGCGCACCTCTAGGAAAATAGGGGAATACAAGACTCAAACTGAGTAGCGTACCTCTACGGAACAAGGGGGATACATGACTCAAACTGAGTAGCGCACCTCTAGGGAACATGGGGAAACATGACTCAAACGGAGTAGCGTATCTCTACAGAACTAGGGGATACATGACTCAAACTGAGTAGCGTACCTCTACGGAACTAGGGGATACATGACTCAAACTGAGTAGCGTATCTCTCCGAAACTAGGGGATACATGACTCAAGCTGAGTAGCGTACCTCTACGGATCTAGGGGATACATGACTCAAACTGAGTAGCGTACCTCCACAGAACTAGGGGATACATGACTCAAACTGAGTTGCGTATCTCTACGGAACTAGGGGATACATGACTCAAACTGAGTAGCGTACCTCTGCGGAACTAGGGGATGCATGACTCAAGCTGATTAGCGTACCTCTACGGAACTATGGGATACATGACTCAAACTGAGTAGCGTACCTACACGTAACTAGGGGGATACATGACTCAAACTGAGTAGCGCACCTCTAGGGTACAGGGGGATACATGACTCAAACTGAATAGCGCACCTCTAGCGAACTAGGGGATACATGACTCAAACAGAGCAGCGTACCTCTACGGAACTAGGGGATACATGACTCAAACTGAGTAGCGTACCTCTACGGAACTAGGGGATACATGACTCAAACTGAGCAGCGTACCTCTAGGGAACTAGGGGATACATGACTCAAACTGAGTAGCGCACCTCTAGAGAACTTGGGGCATACATGACTCAAACTGAGTAGCGTACCTTTATGGAACTAGGGGATAAATGACTCAAACTGAGCAGCTTACCTCTAGGGAACTAGGGGATACATGACTCAAACTGAGTGTTGCACCTCTAGTGAAATACGGGGATACATGACTCAAACTGGATAGCGCACCTCTAGGGAACTAGGGGGATACATGACTCAAACTGAGTAGCGTACCTATACAGAACTAGTGGATACATGACTCAAAATGAGTAGCGCACCTCTAGGGAATTAGGGGCTACATGACTCAAATTGAGTAGCATACCTCTACGGAAATAGGGGATACATGACTCAAACTGAGTAGCGCACCTCTAGGGAACAGGGGGACAAATGACTTAAACTGAGTGGCGCACCTCTAGGGAAATAGGGGGACACATGACACAAACTGAGTAGCGCACCTTTAAGGAAATAGGGGGATGCATGACCCAAATTGAGAAGCGTACCTCTACGGAACTAGGGGATACATGACTCAAACTGAGTAGCTCACCTCTAGGGAATCAGGGGATACGTGACTCAAACTGAGCAGTGCACCTCTAGGGAACTAGGGGATACATGACTCAAACTGAGTAGCGCACCTCTACAGAACTAGGGGATACATGACTCAAACTGAGTAGCACACCTCTAGGGAACTAGGGGATACATGACTCAAACTGAGTAGCGCACCTCTACGGAACTAGGGGATACATGACTCAAAATGACTGTTGCACGTCTAAGGAAATACGGGGATACATGACTCAAACTGGATAGCACACCTCTAGGGAACTAGGGGGATATATGACTCAAACTGAGTAGCGTACCTCTACAGAACTAGGGGATACATGACTCAAAATGAGTAGCGCACCTCTAGGAAACTAGGGGCTACATGACTCAAACAGAGAAGTGCAACTCTAGGGAACTAGGGGATACATGACTCAAACTGAATAGCGCACCCCTAGCAAACTAGGGGGATACATGACTCAAACTGAGCAGCGTACTTCTACGGAGCTAGGTGATACATGACTCAAACTGAGTAGCGCACCTCTAGGAAAATAGGGGAATACAAGACTCAAACTGAGTAGCGTACCTCTACGGAACTAGGGGGATACATGACTCAAACTGAGTAGCGCACCTCTAGGGAACATGGGGAAACATGACTCAAACTGAGAAGCGTATCTCTACAGAACTAGGGGATACATGACTCAAACTGAGTAGCGTACCTCTACGGATCTAGGGGATACATGACTCAAACTGAGTAGCGTACCTCCACGGAACTAGGGGATACATGACTCAAACTGAGTTGCGTATCTCTACGGAACTAGGTGATACATGACTCAAACTGAGTAGCGTACCTCCACGGAACTAGGGGATACATGACTCAAACTGAGTAGAGCACCTCTAGGGAACAGGGGGATACATGACTCAAACTGAATATTGCACCTCTAGGGAACTAGGGGGACACATGACTCAAACTGAGTAGCCACCTCTAGGGAACTAGGGGATACATAACTCAAACTGAGTAGCGCAACTCTAGGGAACAGGGGGATACATGACTCAAACTGAATAGCGCACCTCTAGCGAACTAGGGGGATACATGACTCAAACTGAGCAGCGTACCTCTAGGGAACTAGGGGATACATGACTCAAAATGAGTAACGCACCTCTAGGGAATTAGGGGATACATGACTCAAACTGAGCAGTGCACCTCTTGGGAACTAGGGGATACATGACTCAAACTGAGTAGCGTACCTCTACAGAACTAGTGGATACATGACTCAAACTGAGTAGCACACCTCTAGGGAAATAGGGGGATACTTGACTTAAAGTGAGTTGCGTACCTCTACGGAACTAGGGGGATACATGACTCAAACTGAGCAGCGTACCTCTAGGGAACTAGGGGATACATGACTCAAACTGAGTAGCACACCTCTAAGGAACTAGGGGATACATGACTCAAACTGAGTAGCGCACCTCTACGGAACTAGGGGATACATGGCTCAAAATGAGTAGCGCACCTCTAGGAAACTAGGGGCTACATGATTCAAACTGAGAAGTGCAACTCTAGGGAACTAGGGGATACATGACTCAAACTGAATAGCGCACCCCTAGCGAACTAGGGGGATACATGACTCAAACTGAGCAGCGTACTTCTACGGAGCTAGGTGATACATGACTCAAACTGAGTAGTGCACCTCTAGGGAAATAGGGGAATACAAGACTCAAACTGAGTAGCGTACCTCTACGGAACTAGGGGGATACATGACTCAAACTGTGTAGCGCACCTCTAGGGAACATGGGGAAACATGACTCAAACTGAGTAGCGTATCTCTACAGAACTAGGGGATACATGACTCAAACTGAGTAGCGTACCTCTACGGAACTAGGGGATACATGACACAAACTGAGTAGCGTATCTCTCCGGAACTAGGAGATACATGACTCAAGCTGAGTAGCGTACCTCTACGGATCTAGGGGATACATGACTCAAACTGAGTAGCGTACCTCCACGGAACTAGGGGATACATGACTCAAACTGAGTTGCGTATCTCTACGGAACTAGGGGATACATGACTCAAACTGAGTAGCGTACCTCTGCGGAACTAGGGGATGCATGACTCAAGCTGAGTAGCGCACCTCTAGGGTACAGGGGGATACATGACTCAAACTGAATAGCGCACCTCTAGCGAACTAGGGGGATACATGACTCAAACAGAGCAGCGTACCTTTATGGAACCAGGGGATACATCACTCAAACTGATTTGTGTACCTCTACGGAACTAGGGGATACATGACTCAAACTGAGTAGCGTACCTCCACGGAACTAGGGGTATACAGGACTCAAACTGAGTAGGGCACCTCTAGGGTATAGGGGGATACATGACTCAAACTGAATAGCGCACCTCTAGCGAACTAGGGGGATACATGACTCAAACAGAGCAGCGTACCTTTATGGAACCAGGGGATACATCACTCAAACTGAGCAGCGTACCTCTAGGGAACATGGGGATACATGAAAAAAACTGAGCAGCGTACCTCTAGGGAACTAGGGGATGCATGACTCAAACTGAGCAGCGTACCTCTATGGAACTAGGGGATACTTGACTCAAACTGAGTAGCGTACCTCTACGGAACTAGCGGAAACATGACTCAAACTGAGCAGCGTACCTCTAGGGAACTAGGGGATACATGACTCCAACTGAGTAGCGCACCTCTAGTGAACTAGGGGGATACACGACTCAAACTGAGTAGCGCACCTCTACGGAACTAGGGGATATATGACTCAAAATGAGTAGCGCACCTCTAGGGAACTAGGGGATACATGACTCAAACTGAGTAGCGTTCCTCTACAGAACTAGGGGATACATGACTCAAAATCAGTAGCGCACCTCTTGGGAACAAGGGGATACATGACTCAAACTGATTAGCGCAACTCTAGGGAACTAGGGGATACATGACTCAAACTGAATAGCGCAACTCTAGAGAACTAGGGGATACATGACTCAAACTGAATACCGCACCTCTAGCGAACTAGGGGGATACATGACCCAAACTGAGCAGCGTACTTCTACGGAACTAGGTGATACATGACTGAAACTGAGTAGCGCACCTCTAGGGAAATAGGGGGATACATGACTCAAACTGAGTAGCATACCTCTACGGAACTAGGGGATACATGACTTAAACTGAGTAGCGCACCTCTAGGGAACATGGGGATACATGACTCAAACTGAGTAGCGCGCCTCTAGCGAACTAGGGGGATACATGACTCAAACTGAGCAGCATACTTATACCGAACTAAGGGATACATGACTCAAACTGAGTAGCGTACCTCTACGGAACTATGGGATACAAGATTCAAACTGAGTAGCGTACCTCTAGGGAATTAGGGGATACATGACTCAAACTGACTAGCGTACCTCTAGGGAACTAGGGGATACATGACTCAAACTCTGTAGCATACCTCTAGGGAACTAGGGGATACATGACTCAAGCTGAGTAGCATACCTCTACGGAACTAGGGGGATACATGACTCAAACTGAGTAGCACACCTCTAGGGAACATGGGGAAACATGACTCAAACTGAGTAGCGTATCTCTACAGAACTAGGGGATACATGACTCAAACTGAGTAGCCTACCACTACGGAACTAGGGGATACATGACTCAAACTGAGTAACGTATCTCTCCGGAACTAGGGGATACATGACTCAAGCTGAGTAGCGTACCTTTACGGATCTAGGGGATACATGACTCAAACTGAGTAGCGTACCTCTGCGGAACTAGGGGATGCATGACTCAAGCTGATTAGCGTACCTCTGCGAAACTAGGGGATACATGACTCAAACTGAGTAGCGTACCTCCACGGAACTAGAGGGATACATGACTCAAACTGAGAAGCGCACCTCTAGGGTACAGGGGGATACATGACTCAAACTGAATAGCGCACCTCTAGCGAACTAGGGGGATACATGACTCAAACAGAGCAGCGTACCTTTATGGAACCAGGGGATACATCACTCAAACTGAGCAGCGTACCTCTAGGGAACATGGGGATACATGAAAAAAACTGAGCAGCGTACCTCTAGGGAACTAGGGGATGCATGACTCAAACTGAGCAGCGTACCTCCATGGAACTAGGGGATACTTGACTCAAACTGAGTAGCGTACCTCTACGGAACTAGGGGATACATGACTCAAACTGGGCAGCGTACCTCTGGGGAACTAGGGGATACATGACTCCAACTGAGTAGCGCACCTCTAGTGAACTAGGGGGATACACGACTCAAACTGAGTAGCGCACCTCTACGGAACTAGGGGATATATGACTCAAAATGAGTAGCGCACCTCTAGGGAACTAGGGGGATACATGACTCAAACTGAGTAGCGTTCCTCTACAGAACTAGGGGATACATGACTCAAAATCAGTAGCGCACCTCTAGGGAACAAGGGGATACATGACTCAAACTGAGTAGCGCAACTCTAGGGAACTAGGGGATACATGACTCAAACTTAATAGCGCAACTCTAGAGAACTAGGGGATACATGACTCAAACTGAATAGCGCACCTCTAGCGAACTAGGGGGATACATGACCCAAACTGAGCAGCGTACTTCTACGGAACTAGGTGATACATGACTGAAACTGAGTAGCGCACCTCTAGGGAAATAGGGGGATACATGACTCAAACTGAGTAGCGTACCTCTATGGAACTAGGGGATACATGACTTAAACTGAGTAGCGCACCTCTAGCGAACTAGGGGGATACATGACTCAAACTGAGCAGCATACTTATACCGAACTAAGGGATACATGACTCAAACTGAGTAGCGTACCTCTACGGAACTATGGGATACATGATTCAAACTGAGTAGCGTACCTCTAGGGAATTAGTGGGACACATGACTCAAACTGACTAGCGTACCTCTACAGATCTAGGGGATACATAACTCAAAATGAGGAGTGTACTGCTACGGAACTAAGGGATACATGACTCAAACTGAGTAGCGTACTTCTACGGAACTAAGGGGGATACATGACTCAAACTGAGTAGCATATCTCTACTGAACTGGGGGATAAATGACTCAAACTGAGTAGCGTACCTCTATGGAACTAGTGGATAGATGACTCAAACTGAGTAACGTATCTCTACGGAACTAGGGGATACATGACTCAAACTGAGTGGCACACCTCTAGGGAACAGGGGGACACATGACTCAAACTGAGTGGCGGTAAATAGGGGGACATATGACACAAACTGAGTAGCGCACCTTTAAGGAAATAGGGGGTACATGACTCAAACTGAGTGGCGTAGCTCTTCAGAACTAGGGGATACATGACTCAAACCGAGTACAGCACCTCTAGGGAACAGGGGGACACATGACTCAAACTGAGTAGCCACCTCTAGGGAACTAGGGGATACATGACTCAAACTGAGTAGCGCAACTCTAGGGAACAGGGGGATACATGACTCAAAATGAGTAACGCACCTCTAGGGAATTAGGGGATACATGACTCAAACTGAGTAGCGCACCTCTACAGAACTAGTGGATACATGACTCAAACTGAGTAGCACATATCTAGGGAAATAGGGGGATACTTGACTTAAAGTGAGTAGCGCACCTCTGTGAAACTTGGGGCTACATGACTCAAACTGAGAAGTGCAACTCTAGGGAACTAGGGGATACATGAATCAAACTGAATAGCGCACCCCTAGCGAACTAGAGGGATACATGACTCAAACTGAGCAGCGTACTTCTACGGAGCTAGGTGATACATGACTCAAACTGAGTAGCGCCCCTCTAGGGAAATAGGGGAATACAAGACTCAAACTGAGTAGCGTACCTCTACGGAACTAGGGGGATACATGACTCAAACTGAGTAGCGCACCTCTAGGGAACATGGGGAAACATTACTCAAACTGAGTAGCGTATCTCTCCGGAACTAGGGGATACATGACTTAAACTAAGTAGCGTACCTCCACGGAACTAGGGGGATACATGACTCAAACTGAGTAGCGCACCTCTAGGGTACAGGGGGATACATGACTCAAACTGAATAGCGCACCTCTAGCGAACTAGGGGGATACATGACTCAAACAGAGCAGCGTACCTCTACAGAACTAGGGGATACATGACTCAAACTGAGTAGCGTACCTCTACGGAACTAGGGGATACATGACTCAAACTGAGCAGCGTACCTCCAGGGAACTAGAGGATACATGACTCAAACTGAGTAGCGCACCTCTAGGGAACTAGGGGCATACATGACTCAAACTGACTAGCGTACCTTTATGGAACTTGGGGATACATGACTCAAACTGAGCAGCTTACCTCTAGGCAACTAGGGGATACATGACTCAAACTGAGCAGCGTACCTCTAGGGAACTAGGGGATGCATGACTCAAACTGAGTGTTGCACCTCTAGTGAAATACGGAGATACATGACTCAAACAGGATAGCGCACCTCAAGGGAACTAGGGGGATACATGACTCAAACTGAGTATCGTAACTCTACAGAACTAGGGGATACATGACTCAAAATGAGTAGCGCACCTCTAGGGAATTAGGGGCTACATGACTCAAATTGAGTAGCATACCTCTACGGAAATAGGGGATACATGACTCAAACTGAGTAGCGCACCTCTAGGGAACAGGGGGACACATGACTTAAACTGAGTGACGCACCTCTAGGGAAATAGGGGATACATGACTCAAACTGAGCAGTGCACCTGTAGGGAACTAGGGGATACATGACTCAAACTGAGTAGCGCACCTCTACAGAACTAGGGGATACATGACTCAAACTGAGTAGCACACCTCTAGGGAAATAGGGGGATACTTGACTCAAAGTGAGTTGCGTACCTCTACGGAACTAGGGGATACATGACTCAAACTGAGCAGTGTACCTCTAGGGAACATGGGGATACATGACTCAAACTGAGTAGCACACCTCTAGGCAACTAGGGGATACATGACTCAAACTGAGTAGCACACCTCTACGGAACTAGGGGATACATGACTCAAACTGAGTGTTGCACCTCTAGGGAAATACTGGGATACATGACTCAAACTGGATAGCGCACCGCTAGGGAACTAGGGGGATACATGACTCAAACTGAGCAGCGTACCTCTAGGGAACTAGGGGATACATGACTCAAACTGAGTAGCACACCTCTAGGGAACTAGGTGATACATGACTCAAACTGAGTAGCGCACCTCTACGGAACTAGGGGATACATGACTCAAAATGACTGTTGCACGTCTAAGGAAATACGGGGATACATGACTCAAACTGGATAGCACACCTCTAGGGAACTAGGGGGATATATGACTCAAACTGAGCAGCGTACCTCTACAGAACTAGGGGATACATGACTCAAAATGAGTAGCGCACCTCTAGGAAACTAGGGGCTACATGACTCAAACAGAGAAGTGCAACTCTAGGGAACTAGGGGATACATGACTCAAACTGAATAGCGCACCCCTAGCAAACTAGGGGGATACATGACTCAAACTGAGCAGCGTACTTCTACGGAGCTGGTGATACATGACTCAAACTGAGTAGCGCACCTCTAGGAAAATAGGGGAATACAAGACTCAAACTGAGTAGCGTACCTCTACGGAACTAGGGGGATACATGACTCAAACTGAGTAGCGCACCTCTAGGGAACATGGGGAAACATGACTCAAACTGAGTAGCGTATCTCTACAGAACTAGGGGATACATGACTCAAACTGAGTAGCGTACCTCTACGGAACTAGGGGATACATGACTCAAACTGAGTAGCGTATCTCTCCGAAACTAGGGGATACATGACTCAAGCTGAGTAGCGTACCTCTACGGATCTAGGGGATACATGACTCAAACTGAGTAGCGTACCTCCACGGAACTAGGGGATACATGACTCAAACTGAGTTGCGTATCTCTACGGAACTAGGGGATACATGACTCAAACTGAGTAGCGTACCTCTGCGGAACTAGGGGATGCATGACTCAAGCTGATTAGCGTACCTCTACGGAACTATGGGATACATGACTCAAACTGAGTAGCGTACCTCCACGTAACTAGGGGGATACATGACTCAAACTGAGTAGCGCACCTCTAGGGTACAGGGGGATACATGACTCAAACTGAATAGCGCACCTCTAGCGAACTAGGGGGATACATGACTCAAACAGAGCAGCGTACCTCTACGGAACTAGGGGATACATGACTCAAACTGAGTAGCGTACCTCTACGGAACTAGGGGATACATGACTCAAACTGAGCAGCGTACCTCTAGGGAACTAGGGGATACATGACTCAAACTGAGTAGCGCACCTCTAGAGAACTTGGGGCATACATGACTCAAACTGAGTAGCGTACCTTTATGGAACTAGGGGATAAATGACTCAAACTGAGCAGCTTACCTCTAGGGAACTAGGGGATACATGACTCAAACTGAGTGTTGCACCTCTAGTGAAATACGGGGATACATGACTCAAACTGGATAGCGCACCTCTAGGGAACTAGGGGGATACATGACTCAAACTGAGTAGCGTACCTATACAGAACTAGTGGATACATGACTCAAAATGAGTAGCGCACCTCTAGGGAATTAGGGGCTACATGACTCAAATTGAGTAGCATAACTCTACGGAAATAGGGGATACATGACTCAAACTGAGTAGCGCACCTCTAGGGAACAGGGGGACAAATGACTTAAACTGAGTGGCGCACCTCTAGGGAAATAGGGGGACACATGACACAAACTGAGTAGCGCACCGTAAAAGGAAATAGGGGGATGCATGACCCAAATTGAGAAGCGTACCTCTACGGAACTAGGGGATACATGACTCAAACTGAGTAGCTCACCTCTAGGGAATCAGGGGATACGTGACTCAAACTGAGCAGTGCACCTCTAGGGAACTAGGGGATACATGACTCAAACTGAGTAGCGCACCTCTACAGAACTAGGGGATACATGACTCAAACTGAGTAGCACACCTCTAGGGAACTAGGGGATACATGACTCAAACTGAGTAGCGCACCTCTACGGAACTAGGGGATACATGACTCAAAATGACTGTTGCACGTCTAAGGAAATACGGGGATACATGACTCAAACTGGATAGCACACCTCTAGGGAACTAGGGGGATATATGACTCAAACTGAGTAGCGTACCTCTACAGAACTAGGGGATACATGACTCAAAATGAGTAGCGCACCTCTAGGAAACTAGGGGCTACATGACTCAAACAGAGAAGTGCAACTCTAGGGAACTAGGGGATACATGACTCAAACTGAATAGCGCACCCCTAGCAAACTAGGGGGATACATGACTCAAACTGAGCAGCGTACTTCTACGGAGCTAGGTGATACATGACTCAAACTGAGTAGCGCACCTCTAGGAAAATAGGGGAATACAAGACTCAAACTGAGTAGCGTACCTCTACGGAACTAGGGGGATACATGACTCAAACTGAGTAGCGCACCTCTAGGGAACATGGGGAAACATGACTCAAACTGAGTAGCGTATCTCTACAGAACTAGGGGATACATGACTCAAACTGAGTAGCGTACCTCTACGGAACTAGGGGATACATGACTCAAACTGAGTAGCGTATCTCTCCGAAACTAGGGGATACATGACTCAAGCTGAGTAGCGTACCTCTACGGATCTAGGGGATACATGACTCAAACTGAGTAGCGTACCTCCACGGAACTAGGGGATACATGACTCAAACTGAGTTGCGTATCTCTACGGAACTAGGGGATACATGACTCAAACTGAGTAGCGTACCTCTGCGGAACTAGGGGATGCATGACTCAAGCTGATTAGCGTACCTCTACGGAACTATGGGATACATGACTCAAACTGAGTAGCGTGCCTCCACGTAACTAGGGGGATACATGACTCAAACTGAGTAGCGCACCTCTAGGGTACAGGGGGATACATGACTCAAACTGAATAGCGCACCTCTAGCGAACTAGGGGGATACATGACTCAAACAGAGCAGCGTACCTCTACGGAACTAGGGGATACATGACTCAAACTGAGTAGCGTACCTCTACAGAACTAGGGGATACATGACTCAAACTGAGCAGCGTACCTCTAGGGAACTAGGGGATACATGACTCAAACTGAGTAGCGCACCTCTAGAGAACTTGGGGCATACATGACTCAAACTGAGTAGCGTACCTTTATGGAACTAGGGGATAAATGACTCAAACTGAGCAGCTTACCTCTAGGGAACTAGGGGATACATGACTCAAACTGAGTGTTGCACCTCTAGTGAAATACGGGGATACATGACTCAAACTGGATAGCGCACCTCTAGGGAACTAGGGGGATACATGACTCAAACTGAGTAGCGTACCTATACAGAACTAGTGGATACATGACTCAAAATGAGTAGCGCACCTCTAGGGAATTAGGGGCTACATGACTCAAATTGAGTAGAATACCTCTACGGAAATAGGGGATACATGACTCAAACTGAGTAGCGCACCTCTAGGGAACAGGGGGACAAATGACTTAAACTGAGTGGCGCACCTCTAGGGAAATAGGGGGACACATGACACAAACTGAGTAGCGCACCTTTAAGCAAATAGGGGGATGCATGACCCAAATTGAGAAGCGTACCTCTACGGAACTAGGGGATACATGACTCAAACTGAGTAGCTCACCTCTAGGGAATCAGGGGATATGTGACTCAAACTGAGCAGTGCACCTCTAGGGAACTAGGGGATACATGACTCAAACTGAGTAGCGCACCTCTACAGAACTAGGGGATACATGACTCAAACTGAGTAGCACACCTCTAGGGAAATAGGGGGATACTTGACTCAAAGTGAGTTGCATACCTCTACGGAACTAGGGGGATACATGACTCAAACTGAGCAGTGTACCTCTAGGGAACATGGGGATACATGACTCAAACTAAGTAGCACACCTCTAGGGAACTAGGGGATACATGACTCAAACTGAGTAGCGCACCTCTACGGAACTAGGGGATACATGACTCAAAATGACTGTTGCACGTCTAAGGAAATACGGGGATACATGACTCAAACTGGATAGCACACCTCTAGGGAACTAGGGGGATATATGACTCAAACTGAGCAGCGTACCTCTACAGAACTAGGGGATACATGACTCAAAATGAGTAGCGCACCTCTAGGAAACTAGGGGCTACATGACTCAAACAGAGAAGTGCAACTCTAGGGAACTAGGGGATACATGACTCAAACTGAATAGCGCACCCCTAGCAAACTAGGGGGATACATGACTCAAACTGAGCAGCGTACTTCTACGGAGCTGGTGATACATGACTCAAACTGAGTAGCGCACCTCTAGGAAAATAGGGGAATACAAGACTCAAACTGAGTAGCGTACCTCTACGGAACTAGGGGGATACATGACTCAAACTGAGTAGCGCACCTCTAGGGAACATGGGGAAACATGACTCAAACTGAGTAGCGTATCTCTACAGAACTAGGGGATACATGACTCAAACTGAGTAGCGTACCTCTACGGAACTAGGGGATACATGACTCAAACTGAGTAGCGTATCTCTCCGAAACTAGGGGATACATGACTCAAGCTGAGTAGCGTACCTCTACGGATCTAGGGGATACATGACTCAAACTGAGTAGCGTACCTCCACGGAACTAGGGGATACATGACTCAAACTGAGTTGCGTATCTCTACGGAACTAGGGGATACATGACTCAAACTGAGTAGCGTACCTCTGCGGAACTAGGGGATGCATGACTCAAGCTGATTAGCGTACCTCTACGGAACTATGGGATACATGACTCAAACTGAGTAGCGTACCTCCACGTAACTAGGGGGATACATGACTCAAACTGAGTAGCGCACCTCTAGGGTACAGGGGGATACATGACTCAAACTGAATAGCGCACCTCTAGCGAACTAGGGGGATACATGACTCAAACAGAGCAGCGTACCTCTACGGAACTAGGGGATACATGACTCAAACTGAGTAGCGTACCTCTACGGAACTAGGGGATACATGACTCAAACTGAGCAGCGTACCTCTAGGGAACTAGGGGATACATGACTCAAACTGAGTAGCGCACCTCTAGAGAACTTGGGGCATACATGACTCAAACTGAGTAGCGTACCTTTATGGAACTAGGGGATAAATGACTCAAACTGAGCAGCTTACCTCTAGGGAACTAGGGGATACATGACTCAAACTGAGTGTTGCACCTCTAGTGAAATACGGGGATACATGACTCAAACTGGATAGCGCACCTCTAGGGAACTAGGGGGATACATGACTCAAACTGAGTAGCGTACCTATACAGAACTAGTGGATACATGACTCAAAATGAGTAGCGCACCTCTAGGGAATTAGGGGCTACATGACTCAAATTGAGTAGAATACCTCTACGGAAATAGGGGATACATGACTCAAACTGAGTAGCGCACCTCTAGGGAACAGGGGGACAAATGACTTAAACTGAGTGGCGCACCTCTAGGGAAATAGGGGGACACATGACACAAACTGAGTAGCGCACCTTTAAGGAAATAGGGGGATGCATGACCCAAATTGAGAAGCGTACCTCTACGGAACTAGGGGATACATGACTCAAACTGAGTAGCTCACCTCTAGGGAATCAGGGGATATGTGACTCAAACTGAGCAGTGCACCTCTAGGGAACTAGGGGATACATGACTCAAACTGAGTAGCGCACCTCTACAGAACTAGGGGATACATGACTCAAACTGAGTAGCACACCTCTAGGGAAATAGGGGGATACTTGACTCAAAGTGAGTTGCATACCTCTACGGAACTAGGGGGATACATGACTCAAACTGAGCAGTGTACCTCTAGGGAACATGGGGATACATGACTCAAACTAAGTAGCACACCTCTAGGGAACTAGGGGATACATGACTCAAACTGAGTAGCGCACCTCTACGGAACTAGGGGATACATGACTCAAAATGACTGTTGCACGTCTAAGGAAATACGGGGATACATGACTCAAACTGGATAGCACACCTCTAGGGAACTAGGGGGATATATGACTCAAACTGAGCAGCGTACCTCTACAGAACTAGGGGATACATGACTCAAAATGAGTAGCGCACCTCTAGGAAACTAGGGGCTACATGACTCAAACAGAGAAGTGCAACTCTAGGGAACTAGGGGATACATGACTCAAACTGAATAGCGCACCCCTAGCAAACTAGGGGGATACATGACTCAAACTGAGCAGCGTACTTCTACGGAGCTGGTGATACATGACTCAAACTGAGTAGCGCACCTCTAGGAAAATAGGGGAATACAAGACTCAAACTGAGTAGCGTACCTCTACGGAACTAGGGGGATACATGACTCAAACTGAGTAGCGCACCTCTAGGGAACATGGGGAAACATGACTCAAACTGAGTAGCGTATCTCTACAGAACTAGGGGATACATGACTCAAACTGAGTAGCGTACCTCTACGGAACTAGGGGATACATGACTCAAACTGAGTAGCGTATCTCTCCGAAACTAGGGGATACATGACTCAAGCTGAGTAGCGTACCTCTACGGATCTAGGGGATACATGACTCAAACTGAGTAGCGTACCTCCACGGAACTAGGGGATACATGACTCAAACTGAGTTGCGTATCTCTACGGAACTAGGGGATACATGACTCAAACTGAGTAGCGTACCTCTGCGGAACTAGGGGATGCATGACTCAAGCTGATTAGCGTACCTCTACGGAACTATGGGATACATGACTCAAACTGAGTAGCGTACCTCCACGTAACTAGGGGGATACATGACTCAAACTGAGTAGCGCACCTCTAGGGTACAGGGGGATACATGACTCAAACTGAATAGCGCACCTCTAGCGAACTAGGGGATACATGACTCAAACAGAGCAGCGTACCTCTACGGAACTAGGGGATACATGACTCAAACTGAGTAGCGTACCTCTACGGAACTAGGGGATACATGACTCAAACTGAGCAGCGTACCTCTAGGGAACTAGGGGATACATGACTCAAACTGAGTAGCGCACCTCTAGAGAACTTGGGGCATACATGACTCAAACTGAGTAGCGTACCTTTATGGAACTAGGGGATAAATGACTCAAACTGAGCAGCTTACCTCTAGGGAACTAGGGGATACATGACTCAAACTGAGTGTTGCACCTCTAGTGAAATACGGGGATACATGACTCAAACTGGATAGCGCACCTCTAGGGAACTAGGGGGATACATGACTCAAACTGAGTAGCGTACCTATACAGAACTAGTGGATACATGACTCAAAATGAGTAGCGCACCTCTAGGGAATTAGGGGCTACATGACTCAAATTGAGTAGCATAACTCTACGGAAATAGGGGATACATGACTCAAACTGAGTAGCGCACCTCTAGGGAACAGGGGGACAAATGACTTAAACTGAGTGGCGCACCTCTAGGGAAATAGGGGGACACATCACACAAACTGAGTAGCGCACCGTAAAAGGAAATAGGGGGATGCATGACCCAAATTGAGAAGCGTACCTCTACGGAACTAGGGGATACATGACTCAAACTGAGTAGCTCACCTCTAGGGAATCAGGGGATACGTGACTCAAACTGAGCAGTGCACCTCTAGGGAACTAGGGGATACATGACTCAAACTGAGTAGCGCACCTCTACAGAACTAGGGGATACATGACTCAAACTGAGTAGCACACCTCTAGGGAACTAGGGGATACATGACTCAAACTGAGTAGCGCACCTCTACGGAACTAGGGGATACATGACTCAAAATGACTGTTGCACGTCTAAGGAAATACGGGGATACATGACTCAAACTGGATAGCACACCTCTAGGGAACTAGGGGGATATATGACTCAAACTGAGTAGCGTACCTCTACAGAACTAGGGGATACATGACTCAAAATGAGTAGCGCACCTCTAGGAAACTAGGGGCTACATGACTCAAACAGAGAAGTGCAACTCTAGGGAACTAGGGGATACATGACTCAAACTGAATAGCGCACCCCTAGCAAACTAGGGGGATACATGACTCAAACTGAGCAGCGTACTTCTACGGAGCTAGGTGATACATGACTCAAACTGAGTAGCGCACCTCTAGGAAAATAGGGGAATACAAGACTCAAACTGAGTAGCGTACCTCTACGGAACTAGGGGGATACATGACTCAAACTGAGTAGCGCACCTCTAGGGAACATGGGGAAACATGACTCAAACTGAGTAGCGTATCTCTACAGAACTAGGGGATACATGACTCAAACTGAGTAGCGTACCTCTACGGAACTAGGGGATACATGACTCAAACTGAGTAGCGTATCTCTCCGAAACTAGGGGATACATGACTCAAGCTGAGTAGCGTACCTCTACGGATCTAGGGGATACATGACTCAAACTGAGTAGCGTACCTCCACGGAACTAGGGGATACATGACTCAAACTGAGTTGCGTATCTCTACGGAACTAGGGGATACATGACTCAAACTGAGTAGCGTACCTCTGCGGAACTAGGGGATGCATGACTCAAGCTGATTAGCGTACCTCTACGGAACTATGGGATACATGACTCAAACTGAGTAGCGTACCTCCACGTAACTAGGGGGATACATGACTCAAACTGAGTAGCGCACCTCTAGGGTACAGGGGGATACATGACTCAAACTGAATAGCGCACCTCTAGCGAACTAGGGGGATACATGACTCAAACAGAGCAGCGTACCTCTACGGAACTAGGGGATACATGACTCAAACTGAGTAGCGTACCTCTACGGAACTAGGGGATACATGACTCAAACTGAGCAGCGTACCTCTAGGGAACTAGGGGATACATGACTCAAACTGAGTAGCGCACCTCTAGAGAACTTGGGGCATACATGACTCAAACTGAGTAGCGTACCTTTATGGAACTAGGGGATAAATGACTCAAACTGAGCAGCTTACCTCTAGGGAACTAGGGGATACATGACTCAAACTGAGTGTTGCACCTCTAGTGAAATACGGGGATACATGACTCAAACTGGATAGCGCACCTCTAGGGAACTAGGGGGATACATGACTCAAACTGAGTAGCGTACCTATACAGAACTAGTGGATACATGACTCAAAATGAGTAGCGCACCTCTAGGGAATTAGGGGCTACATGACTCAAATTGAGTAGAATACCTCTACGGAAATAGGGGATACATGACTCAAACTGAGTAGCGCACCTCTAGGGAACAGGGGGACAAATGACTTAAACTGAGTGGCGCACCTCTAGGGAAATAGGGGGACACATGACACAAACTGAGTAGCGCACCTTTAAGGAAATAGGGGGATGCATGACCCAAATTGAGAAGCGTACCTCTACGGAACTAGGGGATACATGACTCAAACTGAGTAGCTCACCTCTAGGGAATCAGGGGATATGTGACTCAAACTGAGCAGTGCACCTCTAGGGAACTAGGGGATACATGACTCAAACTGAGTAGCGCACCTCTACAGAACTAGGGGATACATGACTCAAACTGAGTAGCACACCTCTAGGGAAATAGGGGGATACTTGACTCAAAGTGAGTTGCATACCTCTACGGAACTAGGGGGATACATGACTCAAACTGAGCAGTGTACCTCTAGGGAACATGGGGATACATGACTCAAACTAAGTAGCACACCTCTAGGGAACTAGGGGATACATGACTCAAACTGAGTAGCGCACCTCTACGGAACTAGGGGATACATGACTCAAACTGAGTGTTGCACCTCTAGGGAAATACGGGGATACATGACTCAAACTGGATAGCGCACCTCTAGGGAACTAGGGGGATACATGACTCAAACTGAGTAGCGTACATCTACAGAACGAGGGGATACATGACTCAAAATGAGTAGCGCACCTCTAGGGAACTAGGGGCTACAAGACTCAAACTGAGAAGCGCAACTCTAGGGAACTAGGGGATACATGACTCAAACTGAATAGCACACCCCTAGCGAACTAGGGGGATACATGACTCAAACTGAGCAGCATACTTCTAAGGAGCTAGGTGATACATGACTCAAACTGAGTAGTGCACCTCTAGGGAAATAGGGGGATACAAGACTCAAACTGAGTAGCGTACCTCTACGGAACTAGGGGGATACATGACTCAAACTGAGTAGCGCACCTGTAGGGAACATTGTGGAAACATGACTCAAACTGAGTAGCGTATCTCTACAGAACTAGGGGATACATGACTCAAACTGAGTAGCGCACCTCTACGGAACTAGGGGATACATGACTCAAACTGAGTAGCGTATCTCTATGGAACTAGGGGATACATGACTCAAGCTGAGTAGTGTACCTCTACGGAACTAGTGGATACATGACTCAAACTGAGTAGCGTACCTCCACGGAACTAGGGGATACATGACTCAAACTGAGTTGCGTACCTTACGGAACTAGGGGATGCATGACTCAAGCTGATTAGCGTACCTCTACGGAACTAGGGGGATACATGACTCAAAATGAGTAGCATACCTCTACAGAACTAGGGGATACATGACTCAAACTGAGTAGCGCACCTCTAGGGAACAGGGGGACACATGACTTAAACTGAGCAGCATACTTCTAAGGAGCTAGGTGATACATGACTCAAACTGAGTAGTGCACCTCTAGGGAAATAGGGGGATACAAGACTCAAACTGAGTAGCGTACCTCTACGGAACTAGGGGGATACATGACTCAAACTGAGTAGCGCACTTGTAGGGAACATTGTGGAAACATGACTCAAACTGAGTAGCGTATCTCTACAGAACTAGGGGATGCATGACTCAAGCTGATTAGCGTACCTCTATGGAACTAGGGGATACATGACTCAAAATCAGTAGCATACCTCTACAGAACTAGGGGATACATGACTCAAACTGAGTAGCGCACCTCTACGGAAATAGGGGATACATGACTCAAACTGAGTAGCGTATCTCTACGGAACTAGGGGATACATGACTCAAGCTGAGTAGTGTACCTCTACGGAACTAGTGGATACATGACTCAAACTGAGTAGCGTACCTCCACGGAACTAGGGGATACATGACTCAAACTGAGTTGCGTACCTTACGGAACTAGGGGATGCATGACTCAAGCTGATTAGCGTATCTCTACGGAACTAGGGGATACATGACTCAAACTGAGTAGCGTACCTCCACGGAACTAGGGGATACATGACTCAAACTGAGTAGCGTACCTCTACGGAACTAGAGGATGAATGACTCAAGCTGATTAGCGTACCTCTACGGAACTAGGGGGATACATGACTCAAATTGAGTAGCGTACCTCTACGGAACTAGGGGAGACATGACTCAAACTTAGTGGCGCACCTCTAGGGAAAAAGGGGGACACATGACTCAAACTGAGTAGCGTACCTCTACGGAACTAGGGAATACATGACCCAAAATGAGTAGCACACCTCTAGGGAACTAGGGGATACATGACTCAAACTGAGTAGCGCAACTCTAGGGAAAAGGGGGATACATGACTCAAACTAAATAGCGCACCTCTAGCAAACTAGGGGAATACATGACTCAAACTGAGCAGCGTACCTCTACGGAACTAGGGGATACATGACTCAAACTGAGTAGCGTACCTCTATGGAACTAGGGGATACATGACTCAAACTGAGCAGCGTACCTCCAGGGAACTAGGGGATACATGACTCAAACTGAGTAGCGCACCTCTAGGGAACTAGGGGCATACATGACTCAAACTGACTAGCGTACCTTTATGGAACTTGGGGATACATGACTCAAACTGAGCAGCTTACCTCTAGGCAACTAGGGGATACATGACTCAAACTGAGCAGCGTACCTCTAGGGAACTAGGGGATGCATGACTCAAACTGAGTGTTGCACCTCTAGTGAAATACGGGGATACATGACTCAAACAGGATAGCGCACCTCAAGGGAACTAGGGGATACATGACTCAAACTGAGTATCGTAACTCTACAGAACTAGGGGATACATGACTCAAAATGAGTAGCGCACCTCTAGGGAATTAGGGGCTACATGACTCAAATTGAGTAGCATACCTCTACGGAAATAGGGGATACATGACTCAAACTGAGTAGCGCACCTCTAGGGAACAGGGGGACACATGACTTAAACTGAGTGACGCACCTCTAGGGAAATAGGGGGACACATGACACAAACTGAGTAGCGCACCTTTAAGGAAATAGGGGGATGCATGACTCAAATTGAGAAGCGTACCTCTACGGAACTAGGGGATATATGATTCAAGCTGAGTAGCGTTCCTCTAGGGAACTAGGGGATACATGACTCAAACTGAGTAACTCACCTCTACGGAATCAGGGGATACATGACTCAAACTGAGCAGTGTACCTGTAGGGAACTAGGGGATACAAGACTCAAACTGAGTAGCGCACCTCTACAGAACTAGGGGATACATGACTCAAACTGAGTAGCACACCTCTAGGGAAATAGGGGGATACTTGACTCAAAGTGAGTTGCGTACCTCTACGGAACTAGGGGGATACATGACTCAAACTGAGCAGTGTACCTCTAGGGAACATGGGGATACATGACTCAAACTGAGTAGCACACCTCTAGGCAACTAGGGGATACATGACTCAAACTGAGTAGCACACCTCTACGGAACTAGGGGATACATGACTCAAACTGAGTGTTGCACCTCTAGAGAAATACTGGGATACATGACTCAAACTGGATAGCGCACCTCTAGGGAACTAGGGGGATACATGACTCAAACTGAGCAGCGTACCTCTAGGGAACTAGGGGATACATGACTCAAACTGAGTAGCACACCTCTAGGGAACTAGGGGATACATGACTCAAACTGAGTAGCGCACCTCTACGGAACTAGGGGATACATGACTCAAAATGACTGTTGCACGTCTAAGGAAATACGGGGATACATGACTCAAACTGGATAGCACACCTCTAGGGAACTAGGGGGATATATGACTCAAACTGAGTAGCGTACCTCTACAGAACTAGGGGATACATGACTCAAAATGAATAGCGCACCTCTAGGAAACTAGGGGCTACATGACTCAAACAGAGAAGTGCAACTCTAGGGAACTAGGGGATACATGACTCAAACTGAATAGCGCACCCCTAGCAAACTAGGGGGATACATGACTCAAACTGAGCAGCGTACTTCTACGGAGCTAGGTGATACATGACTCAAACTGAGTAGCGCACCTCTAGGAAAATAGGGGAATACAAGACTCAAACTGAGTAGCGTACCTCTACGGAACTAGGGGGATACATGACTCAAACTGAGTAGCGCACCTCTAGGGAATATGGGGAAACATGACTCAAACTGAGTAGCGTATCTCTACAGAACTAGGGGATACATGACTCAAACTGAGTAGCGTACCTCTACGGAACTAGGGGATACATGACTCAAACTGAGTAGCGTATCTCTCCAAAACTAGGGGATACATGACTCAAGCTGAGTAGCGTACCTCTACGGATCTAGGGGATACATGACTCAAACTGAGTAGCGTACCTCCACGGAACTAGGGTATACATGACTCAAACTGAGTTGCGTATCTCTACGGAACTAGGGGATACATGACTCAAACTGAGTAGCGTACCTCTGCGGAACTAGGGGATGCATGACTCAAGCTGATTAGCGTACCTCTACGGAACTATGGGATACATGACTCAAACTGAGTAGCGCACCTCTAGGGTACAGGGGGATACATGACTCAAACTGAATAGCGCACCTCTAGCGAACTAGGGGGATACATGACTCAAACAGAGCAGCGTACCTCTACGGAACTAGGGGATACATGACTCAAACTGAGTAGCGTGCCTCTACGGAACTAGGGGATACATGACTCAAACTGAGCAGCGTACCTCTAGGGAACTAGGGGATACATGACTCAAACTGAGTAGCGCACCTCTAGAGAACTTGGGGCATACATGACTCAAACTGAGTAGCGTACCTTTATGGAACTAGGGGATAAATGACTCAAACTGAGCAGCTTACCTCTAGGGAACTAGGGGATACATGACTCAAACTGAGTGTTGCACCTCTAGTGAAATACGGGGATACATGACTCAAACTGGATAGCGCACCTCAAGGGAACTAGGGGGATACATGACTCAAACTGAGTAGCGTACCTATACAGAACTAGTGGATACATGACTCAAAATGAGTAGCGCACCTCTAGGGAATTAGGGGCTACATGACTCAAATTGAGTAGCATACCTCTACGGAAATAGGGGATACATGACTCAAACTGAGTAGCGCACCTCTAGGGAACAGGGGGACAAATGACTTAAACTGAGTGGCGCACCTCTAGGGAAATAGGGGGACACATGACACAAACTGAGTAGCGCACCTTTAAGGAAATAGGGGGATGCATGACCCAAATTGAGAAGCGTACCTCTACGGAACTAGGGGATACATGACTCAAACTGAGTAGCTCACCTCTAGGGAATCAGGGGATACGTGACTCAAACTGAGCAGTGCACCTCTAGGGAACTAGGGGATACATGACTCAAACTGAGTAGCGCACCTCTACAGAACTAGGGGATACATGACTCAAACTGAGTAGCACACCTCTAGGGAAATAGGGGGATACTTGACTCAAAGTGAGTTGCATACCTCTACGGAACTAGGGGGATACATGACTCAAACTGAGCAGTGTACCTCTAGGGAACATGGGGATACATGACTCAAACTAAGTAGCACACCTCTAGGGAACTAGGGAATACATGACTCAAACTGAGTAGCGCACCTCTACGGAACTAGGGGATACATGACTCAAACTGAGTGTTGCACCTCTAGGGAAATACGGGGATACATGACTCAAACTGGATAGCGCACCTCTAGGGAACTAGGGGGATACATGACTCAAACTTAGTAGCGTACATCTACAGAACGAGGGGATACATGACTCAAAATGAGTAGCGCACCTCTAGGGAACTAGGGGCTACAAGACTCAAACTGAGAAGCGCAACTCTAGGGAACTAGGGGATACATGACTCAAACTGAATAGCACACCCCTAGCGAACTAGGGGGATACATGACTCAAACTGAGCAGCATACTTCTAAGGAGCTAGGTGATACATGACTCAAACTGAGTAGTGCACCTCTAGGGAAATAGGGGGATACAAGACTCAAACTGAGTAGCGTACCTCTACGGAACTAGGGGGATACATGACTCAAACTGAGTAGCGCACCTGTAGGGAACATTGTGGAAACATGACTCAAACTGAGTAGCATATCTCTACAGAACTAGGGGATACATGACTCAAACTGAGTAGCGCACCTCTACGGAACTTGGGGATACATGACTCAAACTGAGTAGCGTATCTCTACGGAACTAGGGGATACATGACTCAAGCTGAGTAGTGTACCTCTACGGAACTAGTGGATACATGACTCAAACTGAGTAGCGTACCTCCACGGAACTAGGGGATACATGACTCAAACTGAGTTGCGTACCTTACGGAACTAGGGGATGCATGACTCAAGCTGATTAGCGTACCTCTACGGAACTAGGGGGATACATGACTCAAAATGAGTAGCATACCTCTACAGAACTAGGGGATACATGACTCAAACTGAGTAGCGCACCTCTAGGGAACAGGGGGACACATGACTTAAACTGAGCAGCATACTTCTAAGGAGCTAGGTGATACATGACTCAAACTGAGTAGTGCACCTCTAGGGAAATAGGGGGATACAAGACTCAAACTGAGTAGCGTACCTCTACGGAACTAGGGGGATACATGACTCAAACTGAGTAGCGCACTTGTAGGGAACATTGTGGAAACATGACTCAAACTGAGTAGCGTATCTCTACAGAACTAGGGGATGCATGACTCAAGCTGATTAGCGTACCTCTATGGAACTAGGGGGATACATGACTCAAAATGAGTAGCATACCTCTACAGAACTAGGGGATACATGACTCAAACTGAGTAGCGCACCTCTACGGAACTAGGGGATACATGACTCAAACTGAGTAGCGTATCTCTACGGAACTAGGGGATACATGACTCAAGCTGAGTAGTGTACCTCTACGGAACTAGTGGATACATGACTCAAACTGAGTAGCGTACCTCCACGGAACTAGGGGATACATGACTCAAACTGAGTTGCGTACCTTACGGAACTAGGGGATGCATGACTCAAGCGGATTAGCGTACCTCTACGGAACTAGGGGATACATGACTCAAACTGAGTAGCGTACCTCCACGGAACTAGGGGATACATGACTCAAACTGAGTAGCGTACCTCTACGGAACTAGAGGATGAATGACTCAAGCTGATTAGCGTACCTCTACGGAACTAGGGGGATACATGACTCAAATTGAGTAGCGTACCTCTACGGAACTAGGGGAGACATGACTCAAACTTAGTGGCGCACCTCTTGGGAAAAAGGGGGACACATGACTCAAACTGAGTAGCGTACCTCTACGGAACTAGGGAATACATGACCCAAAATGAGTAGCACACCTCTAGGGAACTAGGGGATACATGACTCAAACTGAGTAGCGCAACTCTAGGGAAAAGGGGGATACATGACTCAAACTAAATAGCGCACCTCTAGCAAACTAGGGGAATACATGACTCAAACTGAGCAGCGTACCTCTACGGAACTAGGGGATACATGACTCAAACTGAGTAGCGTACCTCTACGGAACTAGGGGATACATGACTCAAACTGAGCAGCGTACCTCCAGGGAACTAGGGGATACATGACTCAAACTGAGTAGCGCACCTCTAGGGGAACTAGGGGCATACATGACTCAAACTGACTAGCGTACCTTTATGGAACTTGGGGATACATGACTCAAACTGAGCAGCTTACCTCTAGGCAACTAGGGGATACATGACTCAAACTGAGCAGCGTACCTCTAGGGAACTAGGGGATGCATGACTCAAACTGAGTGTTGCACCTCTAGTGAAATACGGGGATACATGACTCAAACAGGATAGCGCACCTCAAGGGAACTAGGGGGATACATGACTCAAACTGAGTATCGTAACTCTACAGAACTAGGGGATACATGACTCAAAATGAGTAGCGCACCTCTAGGGAATTAGGGGCTACATGACTCAAATTGAGTAGCATACCTCTACGGAAATAGGGGATACATGACTCAAACTGAGTAGCGCACCTCTAGGGAACAGGGGGACACATGACTTAAACTGAGTGACGCACCTCTAGGGAAATAGGGGGACACATGACACAAACTGAGTAGCGCACCTTTAAGGAAATAGGGTGATGCATAACTCAAATTGAGAAGCGTACCTCTACGGAACTAGGGGATATATGATTCAAGCTGAGTAGCGTTCCTCTAGGGAACTAGGGGATACATGACTCAAACTGAGTAACTCACCTCTACGGAATCAGGGGATACATGACTCAAACTGAGCAGTGCACCTGTAGGGAACTAGGGGATACAAGACTCAAACTGAGTAGCGCACCTCTACAGAACTAGGGGATACATGACTCAAACTGAGTAGCACACCTCTAGGGAAATAGGGGGATACTTGACTCAAAGTGAGTTGCGTACCTCTACGGAACTAGGGGGATACATGACTCAAACTGAGCAGTGTACCTCTAGGGAACATGGGGATACATGACTCAAACTGAGTAGCACACCTCTAGGCAACTAGGGGATACATGACTCAAACTGAGTAGCACACCTCTACGGAACTAGGGGATACATGACTCAAACTGAGTGTTGCACCTCTAGGGAAATACTGGGATACATGACTCAAACTGGATAGCGCACCGCTAGGGAACTAGGGGGATACATGACTCAAACTGAGCAGCGTACCTCTAGGGAACTAGGGGATACATGACTCAAACTGAGTAGCACACCTCTAGGGAACTAGGGGATACATGACTCAAACTGAGTAGCGCACCTCTACGGAACTAGGGGATACATGACTCAAAATGACTGTTGCACGTCTAAGGAAATACGGGGATACATGACTCAAACTGGATAGCACACCTCTAGGGAACTAGGGGGATATATGACTCAAACTGAGTAGCGTACCTCTACAGAACTAGGGGATACATGACTCCAAAATGAGTAGCGCACCTCTAGGAAACTAGGGGCTACATGACTCAAACAGAGAAGTGCAACTCTAGGGAACTAGGGGATACATGACTCAAACTGAATAGCGCACCCCTAGCAAACTAGGGGATACATGACTCAAACTGAGCAGCGTACTTCTACGGAGCTAGGTGATACATGACTCAAACTGAGTAGCGCACCTCTAGGAAAATAGGGGAATACAAGACTCAAACTGAGTAGCGTACCTCTACGGAACTAGGGGGATACATGACTCAAACTGAGTAGCGCACCTCTAGGGAACATGGGGAAACATGACTCAAACTGAGTAGCGTATCTCTACAGAACTAGGGGATACATGACTCAAACTGAGTAGCGTACCTCTACGGAACTAGGGGATACATGACTCAAACTGAGTAGCGTATCTCTCCGAAACTAGGGGATACCTGACTCAAGCTGAGTAGCGTACCTCTACGGATCTAGGGGATACATGACTCAAACTGAGTAGCGTACCTCCACGGAACTAGGGGATACATGACTCAAACTGAGTTGCGTATCTCTACGGAACTCGGGGATACATGACTCAAACTGAGTAGCGTACCTCTGCGGAACTAGGGGATGCATGACTCAAGCTGATTAGCGTACCTCTACGGAACTATGGGATACATGACTCAAACTGAGTAGCGTACCTCCACGTAACTAGGGGGATACATGACTCAAACTGAGTAGCGCACCTCTAGGGTACAGGGGGATACATGACTCAAACTGAATAGCGCACCTCTAGCGAACTAGGGGGATACATGACTCAAACAGAGCAGCGTACCTCTACGGAACTAGGGGATACATGACTCAAACTGAGTAGCGTGCCTCTACGGAACTAGGGGATACATGACTCAAACTGAGCAGCGTACCTCTAGGGAACTAGGGGATACATGACTCAAACTGAGTAGCGCACCTCTAGAGAACTTGGGGCATACATGACTCAAACTGAGTAGCGTACCTTTATGGAACTAGGGGATAAATGACTCAAACTGAGCAGCTTACCTCTAGGGAACTAGGGGATACATGACTCAAACTGAGTGTTGCACCTCTAGTGAAATACGGGGATACATGACTCAAACTGGATAGCGCACCTCTAGGGAACTAGGGGGATACATGAATCAAACTGAGTAGCGTACCTATACAGAACTAGTGGATACATGACTCAAAATGAGTAGCGCACCTCTAGGGAATTAGGGGCTACATGACTCAAATTGAGTAGCATACCTCTACGGAAATAGGGGATACATGACTCAAACTGAGTAGCGCACCTCTAGGGAACAGGGGGACAAATGACTTAAACTGAGTGGCGCACCTCTAGGGAAATAGGGGGACACATGACACAAACTGAGTAGCGCACCTTTAAGGAAATAGGGGGATGCATGACCCAAATTGAGAAGCGTACCTCTACGGAACTAGGGGATACATGACTCAAACTGAGTAGCTCACCTCTAGGGAATCAGGGGATACGTGACTCAAACTGAGCAGTGCACCTCTAGGGAACTAGGGGATACATGACTCAAACTGAGTAGCACACCTCTACAGAACTAGGGGATACATGACTCAAACTGAGTAGCACACCTCTAGGGAACTAGGGGATACATGACTCAAACTGAGTAGCGCACCTCTACGGAACTAGGGGATACATGACTCAAAATGACTGTTGCACGTCTAAGGAAATACGGGGATACATGACTCAAACTGGATAGCACACCTCTAGTGAACTAGGGGATATATGACTCAAACTGAGTAGCGTACCTCTACAGAACTAGGGGATACATGACTCAAAATGAGTAGCGCACCTCTAGGAAACTAGGGGCTACATGACTCAAACAGAGAAGTGCAACTCTAGGGAACTAGGGGATACATGACTCAAACTGAATAGCGCACCCCTAGCAAACTAGGGGGATACATGACTCAAACTGAGCAGCGTACTTCTACGGAGCTAGGTGATACATGACTCAAACTGAGTAGCGCACCTCTAGGAAAATAGGGGAATACAAGACTCAAACTGAGTAGCGTACCTCTACGGAACTAGGGGGATACATGACTCAAACTGAGTAGCGCACCTCTAGGGAACATGGGGAAACATGACTCAAACTGAGTAGCGTATCTCTACAGAACTAGGGGATACATGACTCAAACTGAGTAGCGTGCCTCTACGGAACTAGGGGATACATGACTCAAACTGAGTAGCGTATCTCTCCGAAACTAGGGGATACATGACTCAAGCTGAGTAGCATACCTCTACGGATCTAGGGGATACATGACTCAAACTGAGTAGCGTACCTCCACGGAACAAGGGGATACATGACTCAAACTGAGTTGCGTATCTCTACGGAACTAGGGGATACATGACTCAAACTGAGTAGCGTACCTCTGCGGAACTAGGGGATGCATGACTCAAGCTGATTAGTGTACCTCTACGGAACTATGGGATACATGACTCAAACTGAGTAGCGTACCTCCACGTAACTAGGGGATACATGACTCAAACTGAGTAGCGCACCTCTAGGGTACAGGGGGATACATGAATCAAACTGAATAGCGCACCTCTAGCGAACTAGGGGATACATGACTCAAACAGAGCAGCGTACCTCTACGGAACTAGGGGATACATGACTCAAACTGAGTAGCGTACCTCTACGGAACTAGGGGATACATGACTCAAACTGAGCAGCGTACCTCTAGGGAACTAGGGGATACATGACTCAAACTGAGTAGCGCACCTCTAGAGAACTTGGGGCATACATGACTCAAACTGAGTAGCGTACCTTTATGGAACTAGGGGATAAATGACTCAAACTGAGCAGCTTACCTCTAGGGAACTAGGGGATACATGACTCAAACTGAGTGTTGCACCTCTAGTGAAATACGGGGATACATGACTCAAACTGGATAGCGCACCTCTAGGGAACTAGGGGGATACATGACTCAAACTGAGTAGCGTACCTATACAGAACTAGTGGATACATGACTCAAAATGAGTAGCGCACCTCTAGGGAATTAGGGGCTACATGACTCAAATTGAGTAGCATACCTCTACGGAAATAGGGGATACATGACTCAAACTGAGTAGCGCACCTCTAGGGAACAGGGGGACAAATGACTTAAACTGAGTGGTGCACCTCTAGGGAAATAGGGGGACACATGACACAAACTGAGTAGCGCACCTTTAAGGAAATAGGGGGATGCATGACCCAAATTGAGAAGCGTACCTCTACGGAACTAGGGGATACATGACTCAAACTGAGTAGCTCACCTCTAGGGAATCAGGGGATACGTGACTCAAACTGAGCAGTGCACCTCTAGGGAACTAGGGGATACATGACTCAAACTGAGTAGCGCACCTCTACAGAACTAGGGGATACATGACTCAAACTGAGTAGCACACCTCTAGGGAAATAGGAGGATACTTGACTCAAAGTGAGTTGCATACCTCTACGGAACTAGGGGGATACATGACTCAAACTGAGCAGTGTACCTCTAGGGAACATGGGGATACATGACTCAAACTAAGTAGCACACCTCTAGGGAACTAGGGGATACATGACTCAAACTGAGTAGCGCACCTCTACGGAACTAGGGGATACATGACTCAAACTGAGTGTTGCACCTCTAGGGAAATACGGGGATACATGACTCAAACTGGATAGCGCACCTCTAGGGAACTAGGGGATACATGACTCAAACTGAGTAGCGTACATCTACAGAACGAGGGGATACATGACTCAAAATGAGTAGCGCACCTCTAGGGAACTAGGGGCTACAAGACTCAAACTGAGAAGCGCAACTCTAGGGAACTAGGGGATACATGACTCAAACTGAATAGCACACCCCTAGCGAACTAGGGGATACATGACTCAAACTGAGCAGCATACTTCTAAGGAGCTAGGTGATACATGACTCAAACTGAGTAGTGCACCTCTAGGGAAATAGGGGGATACAAGACTCAGACTGAGTAGCGTACCTCTACGGAACTAGGGGGATACATGACTCAAACTGAGTAGCGCACCTGTAGGGAACATTGTGGAAACATGACTCAAACTGAGTAGCGTATCTCTACAGAACTAGGGGATACATGACTCAAACTGAGTAGCGCACCTCTACGGAACTAGGGGATACATGACTCAAACTGAGTAGTGTATCTCTACGGAACTAGGGGATACATGACTCAAGCTGAGTAGTGTACCTCTACGGAACTAGTGGATACATGACTCAAACTGAGTAGCGTACCTCCACGGAACTAGGGGATACATGACTCAAACTGAGTTGCGTACCTTACGGAACTAGGGGATGCATGACTCAAGCTGATTAGCGTACCTCTACGGAACTAGGGGGATACATGACTCAAAATGAGTAGCATACCTCTACAGAACTAGGGGATACATGACTCAAACTGAGTAGCGCACCTCTAGGGAACAGGGGGACACATGACTTAAACTGAGCAGCATACTTCTAAGGAGCTAGGTGATACATGACTCAAACTGAGTAGTGCACCTCTAGGGAAATAGGGGGATACAAGACTCAAACTGAGTAGCGTACCTCTACGGAACTAGGGGGATACATGACTCAAACTGAGTAGCGCACTTGTAGGGAACATTGTGGAAACATGACTCAAACTGAGTAGCGTATCTCTACAGAACGAGGGGATGCATGACTCAAGCTGATTAGCGTACCTCTATGGAACTAGGGGGATACATGACTCAAAATGAGTAGCATACCTCTACAGAACTAGGGGATACATGACTCAAACTGAGTAGCGCACCTCTACGGAACTAGAGGATACGTGACTCAAACTGAGTAGCGTATCTCTACGGAACTAGGGGATACATGACTCAAGCTGAGTAGTGTACCTCTACGGAACTAGTGGATACATGACTCAAACTGAGTAGCGTACCTCCACGGAACTAGGGGATACATGACTCAAACTGAGTTGCGTACCTTACGGAACTAGGGGATGCATGACTCAAGCTGATTAGCGTACCTCTACGGAACTAGGGGATACATGACTCAAACTGAGTAGCGTACCTCCACGGAACTAGGGGATACATGACTCAAACTGAGTAGCGTACCTCTACGGAACTAGAGGATGAATGACTCAAGCTGATTAGCGTACCTCTACGGAACTAGGGGGATACATGACTCAAATTGAGTAGCGTACCTCTACGGAACTAGGGGAGACATGACTCAAACTTAGTGGCGCACCTCTAGGGAAAAGGGGGACACATGACTCAAACTGAGTAGCGTACCTCTACGGAACTAGGGAATACATGACCCAAAATGAGTAGCACACCTCTAGGGAACTAGGGGATACATGACTCAAACTGAGTAGCGCAACTCTAGGGAAAAGGGGGATACATGACTCAAACTAAATAATGCACCTCTAGCAAACTAGGGGGATACATGACTCAAACTGAGTAGCGCACCTCTAGGGAAATAGGGGGATACATGACTCAAACTGAGTAGCGTACAACTACGGAACTAGGGGGATACATGACTCAAACTGAGTAGCACACCTCTAGGGAACATGGGGATACATGACTCAAACTGAGTAGCATATCTCTACAGAACTAGGGGATACATGACTCAAACTGAGTAGCGCACCTCTACGGAACTAGGGGATACATGACTCAAACTGAGTAGCGTATCTCTACGGAACTAGGGGATACATAACTCAAGCTGAGTAGCGTACCTCTACAGAACTAGTGGATACATGACTCAAACTGAGTAGCGTACCTCCACGGAACTAGGGGATACATGACTCAAACTGAGTTGCGTACCTTACGGAACTAGGGGATGCATGACTCAAGCTGATTAGCGTACCTCTACGGAACTAGGGGGATACATGACCCAAAATGAGTAGCATACCTCTACAGAACTAGGGGATACATGACTCAAACTGAGTAGCGCACCTCTAGGGAACAGGGGGACACATGACTTAAACTGAGTGGCACACCTCTAGGGAAATAGGGGGACACATGACACAAACTGAGTAGCACACCTTTAAGGAAATAGGGGGATGCATGACTCAAACTGAGTAGCGTACCTCTACGGAACTAGGGGATACATTATTCAAGCTGAGTAGCATTCCTCTAGGGAACTAGGGGATACATGACTCAAACTGAGTAGCGCAACTCTAGGAAACAGGAGGATACATGACTCAAACTGAATAGCGCACCACTAGCGAACTAGGGGGATACATGACAAACTGAGCAGCGTACCTATAGGGAACTAGGGGATACATGACTCAAACCGAGTAGCCTACCTCTAGGGAATTTGGGGATACATGACTCAAACTGAGTAGTGCATCTCTAGGGAACTAGGGAATACATGACTAAAACTGAGTAGCGCACCTCTACAGAACTAGGGGATACATGACTCAAACTGAGCAGCGCACCTCTACGGAACTAGGGGATACATGATTCAAACTGAGTAGTGCACCTCTAGGGAACTAGGGGATACATGACTCAAACTGAGTAGCGCACCTCTAGGGAACTAGGGGCTACATGACTCAAACTGAGTTGCGCAACTCTAGCGAACTAGGGGGATACATGACACAAACTGAGCAGCTTACTTCTAAGGAACTAGGTGATACATGACTGAAACTGAGTAGCGCACCTCTAGGGAAATAGGGGGATACATGACTCAAACTGAGTAGCGTACCTCTACGGAACTAGGGGGATACATGACTCAAACTGAGTAGCACACCTCTAGGGAACATGGGGATACATGACTCAAACTGAGTAGCGTATCTCTACAGAACTAGGGGATACATGACTCAAACTGAGTAGCGTACCTCTACGGAACTAGGGGATACATTTCTCAAACTGAGTAGCGTATCTCTACGGAACTAGGGGATACATGACTCAAACTGAGTAGCATACCTCTACGGAACTAGGGGATACATGACTCAAACTGAGTAGCGTACCTCCATGGAACTAGGGGATACATGACTCAAACTGAGTAGCGTACCTCTACGGAACTAGGGGATACATTTCTCAAACTGAGTAGCGTATCTCTATGGAACTAGGGGATACATGACTCAAACTGAGTAGCATACCTCTACGGAACTAGGGGATACATGACTCAAACTGAGTAGCGTACCTCCACGGAACTAGGGGATACATGACTCAAACTGAGTAGCGTACCTCTACGGAACTAGAGGATGAATGACTCAAGCTGATTAGCGTACCTCTACGGAACTAGGGGGATACATGACTCAAATTGAGTAGCGTACCTCTACGGAACTAGGGAGACATGACTCAAACTTAGTGGCGCACCTCTAGGGAAAAAGGGGACACATGACTCAAACTGAGTAGCGTACCTCTACGGAACTAGGGGATACATGACCCAAAATGAGTAGCACACCTCTAGGTAACTAGGGGATACATGACTCAAACTGAGTAGCGCAACTCTAGGGAACAGGGGGATACATGACTCAAACTAAATAATGCACCTCTAGCAAACTAGGGGATACATGACTCAAACTGAGTAGCATACCTCTAAGGAACTAGGGGATACATGACTCAAACTGAGTAGTGCACCTCTGGGGAAATAGGGGGATACATTACTCAAACTGAGTAGCGCACCTCTAGGGAAATAGGGGGATACATGACTCAAACTTAGTAGCGCACCTCTACGGAACATGGGGATACATGACTCAAACTGAGTAGCGCACCTCTACGGAACTAGGGGATACATGACTCAAAATGAGTAGCGCACCTCTAGGGAACTAGGGAATACATGACTCAAACTGGGTAGCGCAACTATAGGGAACAGGGGGATACATGACTGAAACTGAATAGCGCACCTCTAGCAAACTAGGGGAATACATGACTCAAACTGAGCAGCGTACCTCTACGGAACTAGGGGATACATGACTCAAATTGAGTAGTGCACCTCTAGGGAAATAGGGGATACATGACTCAAACTGAGTACCGCACCTCCAGGGAAATAGGGGGATACATGACTCAAACTGAGCAGCGCACCTCTAGGGCAATAGTGGAATACATGACTCAAACTGAGTAGCGCACCTCTACGGAACTAGGGGATACATGACTCAAACTGAGTAGCACACCTCTAGCGAACTAGGGGGATACATAACTCAAACTGAGCAGCGCACCTCTAGCTAACTAGGGGATACATGACTCAAAATGAGTTGCGCACCTCTAGGGAACTAGGGGATACATGACTCAAAATGAGTAGCATACCTCTACAGAACTAGGGGATACATGACTCAAACTGAGTAGCGCACCTCTACGGAACTAGGGGATACATGACTCAAACTGAGTAGCGTATCTCTACGGAACTAGGGGATACATGACTCAAGCTGAGTAGTGTACCTCTACGGAACTAGTGGATACATGACTCAAACTGAGTAGCGTACCTCCACGGAACTAGGGGATACATGACTCAAACTGAGTTGCGTACCTTACGGAACTAGGGGATGCATGACTCAAGCTGATTAGCGTACCTCTACGGAACTAGGGGATACATGACTCAAACTGAGTAGCGTACCTCCACGGAACTAGGGGATACATGACTCAAACTGAGTAGCGTACCTCTACGGGACTAGAGGATGAATGACTCAAGCTGATTAGCGTACCTCTACGGAACTAGGGGGATACATGACTCAAATTGAGTAGCGTACCTCTACGGAACTAGGGGAGACATGACTCAAACTTAGTGGCGCACCTCTAGGGAAAAAGGGGGACACATGACTCAAACTGAGTAGCGTACCTCTACGGAACTAGGGAATACATGACCCAAAATGAGTAGCACACCTCTAGGGAACTAGGGGATACATGACTCAAACTGAGTAGCGCAACTCTAGGGAAAAGGGGGATACATGACTCAAACTAAATAATGCACCTCTAGCAAACTAGGGGGATACATGACTCAAACTGAGTAGCGCACCTCTAGGGAAATAGGGGGATACATGACTCAAACTGAGTAGCGTACCTCTACGGAACTAGGGGGATACATGACTCAAACTGAGTAGCACACCTCTAGGGAACATGGGGATACATGACTCAAACTGAGTAGCATATCTCTACAGAACTAGGGGATACATGACTCAAACTGAGTAGCGCACCTCTACGGAACTAGGGGATACATGACTCAAACTGAGTAGCGTATCTCTACGGAACTAGGGGATACATAACTCAAGCTGAGTAGCGTACCTCTACAGAACTAGTGGATACATGACTCAAACTGAGTAGCGTACCTCCACGGAACTAGGGGATACATGACTCAAACTGAGTTGCGTACCTTACGGAACTAGGGGATGCATGACTCAAGCTGATTAGCGTACCTCTACGGAACTAGGGGGATACATGACCCAAAATGAGTAGCATACCTCTACAGAACTAGGGGATACATGACTCAAACTGAGTAGCGCACCTCTAGGGAACAGGGGGACACATGACTTAAACTGAGTGGCACACCTCTAGGGAAATAGGGGGACACATGACACAAACTGAGTAGCGCACCTTTAAGGAAATAGGGGGATGCATGACTCAAACTGAGTAGCGTACCTCTACGGAACTAGGGGATACATTATTCAAGCTGAGTAGCGTTCCTCTAGGGAACTAGGGGATACATGACTCAAACTGAGTAGCGCAACTCTAGGAAACAGGAGGATACATGACTCAAACTGAATAGCGCACCACTAGCGAACTAGGGGGATACATGACAAACTGAGCAGCGTACCTATAGGGAACTAGGGGATACATGACTCAAACCGAGTAGCCTACCTCTAGGGAATTTGGGGATACATGACTCAAACTGAGTAGTGCATCTCTAGGGAACTAGGGAATACATGACTAAAACTGAGTAGCGCACCTCTACAGAACTAGGGGATACATGACTCAAACTGAGCAGCGCACCTCTACGGAACTAGGGGATACATGATTCAAACTGAGTAGTGCACCTCTAGGGAACTAGGGGGATACATGACTCAAACTGAGTAGCGCACCTCTAGGGAACTAGGGGCTACATGACTCAAACTGAGTTGCGCAACTCTAGCGAACTAGGGGGATACATGACACAAACTGAGCAGCTTACTTCTAAGGAACTAGGTGATACATGACTGAAACTGAGTAGCGCACCTCTAGGGAAATAGGGGGATACATGACTCAAACTGAGTAGCGTACCTCTACGGAACTAGGGGGATACATGACTCAAACTGAGTAGCACACCTCTAGGGAACATGGGGATACATGACTCAAACTGAGTAGCGTATCTCTACAGAACTAGGGGATACATGACTCAAACTGAGTAGCGTACCTCTACGGAACTAGGGGATACATTTCTCAAACTGAGTAGCGTATCTCTACGGAACTAGGGGATACATGACTCAAACTGAGTAGCATACCTCTACGGAACTAGGGGATACATGACTCAAACTGAGTAGCGTACCTCCATGGAACTAGGGGATACATGACTCAAACTGAGTAGCGTACCTCTACGGAACTAGGGGATACATTTCTCAAACTGAGTAGCGTATCTCTACGGAACTAGGGGATACATGACTCAAACTGAGTAGCATACCTCTACGGAACTAGGGGATACATGACTCAAACTGAGTAGCGTACCTCCACGGAACTAGGGGATACATGACTCAAACTGAGTAGCGTACCTCTACGGAACTAGAGGATGAATGACTCAAGCTGATTAGCGTACCTCTACGGAACTAGGGGGATACATGACTCAAATTGAGTAGCGTACCTCTACGGAACTAGGGGAGACATGACTCAAACTTAGTGGCGCACCTCTAGGGAAAAAGGGGGACACATGACTCAAACTGAGTAGCGTACCTCTACGGAACTAGGGGATACATGACCCAAAATGAGTAGCACACCTCTAGGTAACTAGGGGATACATGACTCAAACTGAGTAGCGCAACTCTAGGGAACAGGGGGATACATGACTCAAACTAAATAATGCACCTCTAGCAAACTAGGGGGATACATGACTCAAACTGAGTAGCATACCTCTAAGGAACTAGGGGATACATGACTCAAACTGAGTAGTGCACCTCTGGGGAAATAGGGGGATACATTACTCAAACTGAGTAGCGCACCTCTAGGGAAATAGGGGGATACATGACTCAAACTTAGTAGCGCACCTCTACGGAACATGGTGATACATGACTCAAACTGAGTAGCGCACCTCTACGGAACTAGGGGATACATGACTCAAAATGAGTAGCGCACCTCTAGGGAACTAGGGAATACATGACTCAAACTGGGTAGCGCAACTATAGGGAACAGGGGGATACATGACTGAAACTGAATAGCGCACCTCTAGCAAACTAGGGGAATACATGACTCAAACTGAGCAGCGTACCTCTACGGAACTAGGGGATACATGACTCAAATTGAGTAGTGCACCTCTAGAGAAATAGGGGATACATGACTCAAACTGAGTACCGCACCTCCAGGGAAATAGGGGGATACATGACTCAAACTGAGCAGCGCACCTCTAGGGCAATAGTGGAATACATGACTCAAACTGAGTAGCGCACCTCTACGGAACTAGGGGATACATGACTCAAACTGAGTAGCACACCTCTAGCGAACTAGGGGGATACATAACTCAAACTGAGCAGCGCACCTCTAGCTAACTAGGGGATACATGACTCAAAATGAGTTGCGCAACTCTAGGGAACTAGGGGATACATGACTCAAACTGAGTAGCGCACCTCTACAGAACTAGGGGATAAATGACTCAAACTGAGTAGCGTACCTCTACCAAACTAGGGGATAGATGACTCAAACTGATTAGCGTACCTCTACGGAACTAGGGGATACATGACTCAAACTGAGTGGCACACCTCTAGGGAACAGGGAGACACATGACTCAAACTGAGTGGCGCACCTCTAGGGAAATAGGGGCACACATGACACAAACTGAGTAGCGCATCTTTAAGGAAATAGGGGATACATGACTCAATCTGAGTAGCGTACCTCTACGGAACTAGGGGATACATGACTCAAGCTGAGTAGTGTACCTCTACGGAACTAGGGGAAACATGACTCAAACTGAGTAGCGCAACTCCTGGGAAAAGGGAGCTACAGGACTCAGACTGAGCAGTGTACCTCTACGGAACTAGGGGATACATGACTCAAACTGAGTAGCGCACCTCTGGGAAATTAGGGGATACATGACTCAAACTGAGTAGTGCACCTCTAGGGAACTAGGGGATACATGACTCAAACTGAGTAGCGCATTTCTAGGGAACTAGGGGATACATGACTCAAACTGAGTATCGTACCTCTACGGAACTAAGGGATACATGACTCAAACTGAGCAGCGTACCTCTAGGGAACTAGGGGATACATAACTCCAGCTGACTAGCGCACCTCTACAGAACTAGGGGATAGATGACTCAAACTGAGTAGCACACCACTAGGGAATTAGGGGGATACTTGACTCAAACTGAGTAGCGTACCTCCACGGAACTAGGGGATACATGACTCAAACTGAGCAGCGTACCTCTAGGGAACTAGGGGATACATGACTCTAACTGAGTAATGCACCTCTAGGGAACTAGGGGATACATGACTCAAACTGAGTAGCGTACCTCTACAGAACTAGGGGGATACATGACTCAAACTGAGTAGCACACCTCTAGGGAACATGGGGATACATGACTCAAACTGAGTAGCGTATCTCTACAGAACTAGGGGATACATGACTCAAACTGAGTAGCGTACCTCTACGGAACTAGGGGATACATTTCTCAAACTGAGTAGCGTATCTCTACGGAACTAGGGATACATGACTCAAACTGAGTAGCATACCTCTACGGAACTAGGGGATACATGACTCAAACTGAGTAGCGTACCTCCATGGAACTAGGGGATACATGACTCAAACTGAGTAGCGTGCCTCTACGGAACTAGGGGATACATTTCTCAAACTGAGTAGCGTATCTCTACGGAACTAGGGGATACATGACTCAAACTGAGTAGCATACCTCTACGGAACTAGGGGATACATGACTCAAACTGAGTAGCGTACCTCCACGGAACTAGGGGATACATGACTCAAACTGAGTAGCGTACCTCTACGGAACTAGAGGATGAATGACTCAAGCTGATTAGCGTACCTCTACGGAACTAGGGGGATACATGACTCAAATTGATTAGCGTACCTCTACGGAACTAGGGGAGACATCACTCAAACTTAGTGGCGCACCTCTAGGGAAAAAGGGGGACACATGACTCAAACTGAGTAGCGTACCTCTACGGAACTAGGGGATACATGACCCAAAATGAGTAGCACACCTCTAGGGAACTAGGGGATACATGACTCAAACTGAGTAGCGCAACTCTAGGGAACAGGGGGATACATGACTCAAACTAAATAATGCACCTCTAGCAAACTAGGGGGATACATGACTCAAACTGAGTAGCATACCTCTAAGGAACTAGGGGATACATGACTCAAACTGAGTAGTGCACCTCTGGGGAAATAGGGGGATACATGACTCAAACTGAGTAGCGCACCTCTAGGGAAATAGGGGGATACATGACTCAAACTTAGTAGCGCACCTCTACGGAACATGGGGATACATGACTCAAACTGAGTAGCGCACCTCTACGGAACTAGGGGATACATGACTCAAAATGAGTAGCGCACCTCTAGGGAACTAGGGAATACATGACTCAAACTGGGTAGCGCAACTATAGGGAACAGGGGGATACATGACTGAAACTGAATAGCGCACCTCTAGCAAACTAGGGGAATACATGACTCAAACTGAGCAGCGTACCTCTACGGAACTAGGGGATACATGACTCAAATTGAGTAGTGCACCTCTAGGGAAATAGGGGATACATGACTCAAACTGAGTACCGCACCTCCAGGGAAATAGGGGATACATGACTCAAACTGAGCAGCGCACCTCTAGGGCAATAGTGGAATACATGACTCAAACTGAGTAGCGCACCTCTACGGAACTAGGGGATACATGACTCAAACTGAGTAGCACACCTCTAGCGAACTAGGGGGATACATAACTCAAACTGAGCAGCGCACCTCTAGCTAACTAGGGGATACATGACTCAAAATGAGTTGCGCACCTCTAGGGAACTAGGGGATACATGACTCAAACTGAGTAGCGCACCTCTACAGAACTAGGGGATAAATGACTCAAACTGAGTAGCGTACCTCTACCAAACTAGGGTATAGATGACTCAAACTGATTAGCGTACCTCTACGGAACTAGGGGATACATGACTCAAACTGAGTGGCACACCTCTAGGGAACAGGGAGACACATGACTCAAACTGAGTGGCGCACCTCTAGGGAAATAGGGGCACACATGACACAAACTGAGTAGCGCATCTTTAAGGAAATAGGGGATACATGACTCAAACTGAGTAGCGTACCTCTACGGAACTAGGGGATACATGACTCAAGCTGAGTAGTGTACCTCTACGGAACTAGGGAAACATGACTCAAACTGAGTAGCGCAACTCCTGGGAAAAGGGAGCTACAGGACTCAGACTGAGCAGTGTACCTCTACGGAACTAGGGGATACATGACTCAAACTGAGTAGCGCACCTCTGGGAAATTAGGGGATACATGACTCAAACTGAGTAGTGCACCTCTAGGGAACTAGGGGATACATGACTCAAACTGAGTAGCGCATTTCTAGGGAACTAGGGGGATACATGACTCAAACTGAGTATCGTACCTCTACGGAACTAAGGGATACATGACTCAAACTGAGCAGCGTACCTCTAGGGAACTAGGGGATACATAACTCCAGCTGACTAGCGCACCTCTACAGAACTAGGGGATAGATGACTCAAACTGAGTAGCACACCACTAGGGAATTAGGGGGATACTTGACTCAAACTGAGTAGCGTACCTCCACGGAACTAGGGGATACATGACTCAAACTGAGCAGCGTACCTCTAGGGAACTAGGGGATACATGACTCTAACTGAGTAATGCACCTCTAGGGAACTAGGGGATACATGACTCAAAATGAGTAGCGCACCTCTAGGGAACAGGGGGACACATGACTTAAACTGAATAGCGCAACTCTAGGCAACTAGGGGATACATGACTCAAACTGAGCAGCATATTTCTACAGAACTAAGGGATACATGACTCAAACTGAGTAGCGCACCTCTAGGGAAATAGGGGGATACATGACTCAAACTGAGTAGCGTACCTCTACGGAACTAGGGGGATACATGACTCAAACTGAGTAGCACACCTCTAGGGAACATAGGGATACATGACTCAAACTGAGTAGCGTATCTCTACAGAACTAAGGGAATACATGACTCAAACTGAGTAGCACACCTCTAGGGAACATAGGGATACATGACTCAAACTGAGTAGCGTATCTCTACAGAACTAGGGGATACATGACTCAAACTGAGTAGCGTACCTCTACGGAACTATGGGATACATTTCTCAAACTGAGTAGCGTATCTCTACGGAACTAGGGGATACATGACTCAAACTGAGTAGCGTACCTCTACGGAACTAGGGGATACATGACTCAAACTGAGTAGCGTACCTCTACGGAACTAGAGGATGAATGACTCAAGCTGATTAGCGTACCTCTATGGAACTAGGGGGATACATGACTCAAATTGAGTAGCGTACCTCTACGGAACTAGGGGAGACATGACTCAAACTTAGTGGCGCACCTCTAGGGAAAAAGGGGGACACATGACTCAAACTGAGTAGCGTACCTCTACGGAACTAGGGGATACATGACCCAAAATGAGTAGCGCACCTCTAGGGAACTAGGGGATACATGACTCAAACTGAGTAGCGCAACTCTAGGGAACAGGGGGATACATGACTCAAACTAAATAATGCACCTCTAGCAAACTAGGGGGATACATGACTCAAACTGAGTAGCATACCTCTACGGAACTAGGTGATACATGACTCAAACTGAGTAGTGCACCTCTGGGGAAATAGGGGGATACATGACTCAAACTGAGTAGCGCACCTCTAGGGAAATAGGGGGATACATGACTCAAACTTAGTAGCGCACCTCTACGGAACATGGGGATACATGACTCAAACTGAGTAGCGCACCTCTACGGAACTAGGGGATACATGACTCAAAATGAGTAGCGCACCTCTAGGGAACTAGGGAATACATGACTCAAACTGGGTAGCACAACTATAGGGAACAGGGGGATACATGACTGAAACTGAATAGCGCACCTCTAGCAAACTAGGGGAATACATGACTCAAACTGAGCAGCGTACCTCTACGGAACTAGGGGATACATGACTCAAACTGAGTAGTGCACCTCTAGGGAAATAGGGGGATACATGACTCAAACTGAGTACCGCACCTCCAGGGAAATAGGGGGATACATGACTCAAACTGAGCAGCGCACCTCTAGGGCAATAGGGGAATACATGACTCAAACTGAGTAGCGCACCTCTACGGAACTAGGGGATACATGACTCAAACTGAGTAGCACACCTCTAGGGAACAGGGGGATACATGACTCAAACTGAATAGCGCACCTCTAGCGAACTAGGGGGATACATAACTGAAACTGAGCAGCGCACCTCTAGCTAACTAGGGGATACATGACTCAAAATGAGTTGCGCACCTCTAGGGAACTACGGGATACATGACTCAAACTGAGTACCGCATCTCTACGGAACTAGGAGATAAATGACTCAAACTGAGTAGCGTACCTCTACCAAACTAGGGGATAGATGACTCAAACTGATTAGCATACCTCTACGGAACTAGGGGATACATGACTCAAACTGAGTGGCACACCTCTAGGGAACAGGGAGACACATGACTCAAACTGAGTGGCGCACCTCTAGGAAAATAGGGGCACACATGACACAAACTGAGTAGCGCATCTTCAAGGAAATAGGGGATACATGACTCAATCTGAGTAGCGTACCTCTACGGAACTAGGGGATACATGACTCAAGCTGAGTAGTGTACCTCTACGGAACTAGGGAAACATGACTCAAACTGAGTAGCGCAACTCCTGGGAAAAGGGAGCTACAGGACTCAGACTGAGCAGTGTACCTCTACGGAACTAGGGGATACATGACTCAAACTGAGTAGCGCACCTCTGGGAAATTAGGGGATACATGACTCAAACTGAGTAGTGCACCTCTAGGGAAATACGGGGATACATGACTCAAACTGGATAGCGCACCTCTAGGGAACTAGGGGGATACATGACTCAAACTGAGTAGCGTACATCTACAGAACGATGGGATACATGACTCAAAATGAGTAGCGCACCTCTAGGGAACTAGGGGCTACAAGACTCAAACTGAGAAGCGCAACTCTAGGGAACTAGGGGATACATGACTCAAACTGAATAGCACACCCCTAGCGAACTAGGGGATACATGACTCAAACTGAGCAGCATACTTCTAAGGAGCTAGGTGATACATGACTCAAACTGAGTAGTGCACCTCTAGGGAAATAGGGGGATACAACACTCAAACTGAGTAGCGTACCTCTACGGAACTAGGGGGATACATGACTCAAACTGAGTAGCGCACCTGTAGGGAACATTGTGGAAACATGACTCAAACTGAGTAGCGTATCTCTACAGAACTAGGGGATACATGACTCAAACTGAGTAGCGCACCTCTACGGAACTAGGGGATACATGACTCAAACTGAGTAGCGTATCTCTACGGAACTAGGTGATACATGACTCAAGCTGAGTAGCGTACCTCTACGGAACTAGTGGATACATGACTCAAACTGAGTAGCGTACCTCCACGGAACTAGGGGATACATGACTCAAACTGAGTTGCGTACCTTACGGAACTAGGGGATGCATGACTCAAGCTGATTAGCGTACCTCTACGGAACTAGGGGGATACATGACTCAAAATGAGTAGCATACCTCTACAGAACTAGGGGATACATGACTCAAACTGAGTAGCGCACCTCTAGGGAACAGGGGGACACATGACTTAAACTGAGTGGCGCACCTCTAGGGAAATTGGGGGACACATGACACAAACTGAGTAGCGCACCTTTAAGGAAATAGGGGGATGCATGACTCAAACTGAGTAGCGTACCTCTACGGAACTAGGGGATACATTATTCAAGCTGAGTAGCGTTCCTCTAGGGAACTAGGGGATACATGACTCAAACTGAGTAGCACAACTCTAGGAAACAGGAGGATACATGACTCAAACTGAATAGCGCACCACTAGCGAACTAGTGGGATACATGACAAACTGAGCAGCGTACCTATAGGGAACTAGGGGATACATGACTCAAACCGAGTAGCCTACCTCTAGGGAATTTGGGGATACATGACTCAAACTGAGTAGTGCATCTCTAGGGAACTAGGGAATACATGACTCAAACTGAGTAGCGCACCTCTACAGAACTATGGGATACATGACTCAAACTGAGCCGCGCACCTCTACGGAACTAGGGGATACATGATTCAAACTGAGTAGTGCACCTCTAGGGAACTAGGGGGATACATGACTCAAACTGAGTAGCGCACCTCTAGGGAACTAGGGGGATACATGACACAAACTGAGCAGCTTACTTCTACGGAACTAGGTGATACATGACTCAAACTGAGTAGCGCACCTCTAGGGAAATAGGGGGATACATGACTCAAACTGAGTAGCGTACGTCTACGGAACTAGGGGGATACATGACTCAAACTGAGTAGCACACCTCTAGGGAACATGGGGATACATGACTCAAACTGAGTAGCGTATCTCTACAGAACTAGGGGATACATGACTCAAACTGAGTAGCGTACCTCTACGGAACTAGGGGATACATTTCTCAAACTGAGTAGCGTATCTCTACGGAACTAGGGGATACATGACTCAAACTGAGTAGCGTATCTCTACGGAACTAGGGGATACATGTCTCAAACTGAGTAGCGTACCTCCACGGAACTAGGGGATACATGACTCAAACTGAGTAGCGTACCTCTACGGAACTAGAGGATGAATGACTCAAGCTGATTAGCGTACCTCTACGGAACTAGGGGGATACATGACTCAAATTGAGTAGCGTACCTCTACGGAACTAGGGAGACATGACTCAAACTTAGTGGCGCACCTCTAGGGAAAAAGGGGGACACATGACTCAAACTGAGTAGCGTACCTCTACGGAACTAGGGGATACATGACCCAAAATGAGTAGCGCACCTCTAGGGAACTAGGGGATACATGACTCAAACTGAGTAGCGCAACTCTAGGGAACAGGGGGATACATGACTCAAACTAAATAATGCACCTCTAGCAAACTAGGGGGATACATGACTCAAACTGAGTAGCATACCTCTACGGAACTAGGGGATACATGACTCAAACTGAGTAGTGCACCTCTGGGGAAATAGGGGATACATGACTCAAACTGAGTAGCGCACCTCTAGGGAAATAGGGGGATACATGACTCAAACTTAGTAGCGCACCTCTACGGAACATGGGGATACATGACTCAAACTGAGTAGCGCACCTCTACGGAACTAGGGGATACATGACTCAAAATGAGTAGCGCACCTCTAGGGAACTAGGGAATACATGACTCAAACTGGGTAGCGCAACTATAGGGAACAGGGGGATACATGACTGAAACTGAATAGCGCACCTCTAGCAAACTAGGGGAATACATGACTCAAACTGAGCAGCGTACCTCTACGGAACTAGGGGATACATGACTCAAACTGAGTAGTGCACCTCTAGGGAAATAGGGGGATACATGACTCAAACTGAGTACCGCACCTCCAGGCAAATAGGGGATACATGACTCAAACTGAGCAGCGCACCTCTAGGGCAATAGGGGAATACATGACTCAAACTGAGTAGCGCACCTCTACGGAACTAGGGGATACATGACTCAAACTGAGTAGCACACCTCTAGGGAACAGGGGATACATGACTCAAACTGAATAGCGCACCTCTAGCGAACTAGGGGGATACATAACTGAAACTGAGCAGCGCACCTCTAGCTAACTAGGGGATACATGACTCAAAATGAGTTGCGCACCTCTAGGGAACTAGGGGATACATGACTCAAACTGAGTAGCGCACCTCTACGGAACTAGGGGATAAATGACTCAAACTGAGTAGCGTACCTCTACCAAACTAGGGGATAGATGACTCAAACTGATTAGCGTACCTCTACGGAACTAGGGGATACATGACTCAAACTGAGTGGCACACCTCTAGGGAACAGGGAGACACATGACTCAAACTGAGTGGCGCACCTCTAGGGAAATAGGGGCACACATGACACAAACTGAGTAGCGCATCTTTAAGGAAATAGGGGGATACATGACTCAAACTGAGTAGCGTGCCTCTACGGAACTAGGGGATACATGACTCAAGCTGAGTAGTGTACCTCTACGGAACTAGGGGAAACATGACTCAAACTGAGTAGCGCAACTCCTGGGAAAAGGGGCTACAGGACTCAGACTGAGCAGTGTACCTCTACGGAACTAGGGGATACATGACTCAAACTGAGTAGCGCACCTCTGGGAAATTAGGGGATACATGACTCAAACTGAGTAGTGCACCTCTAGGGAACTAGGGATACATAACTCCAGCTGACTAGCGCACCTCTACAGAACTAGGGGATAGATGACTCAAACTGAGTAGCACACCACTAGGGAATTAGGGGGATACTTGACTCAAACTGAGTAGCGTACCTCCACAGAACTAGGGGATACATGACTCAAACTGAGCAGCGTACCTCTAGGGAACTAGGGGATACATGACTCTAACTGAGTAATGCACCTCTAGGGAACTAGGGGATACATGACTCAAAATGAGTAGCGCACCTCTAGGGAACAGGGGGACACATGACTTAAGCTGAATAGCGCAACTCTAGGCAACTAGGGGATACATGACTCAAACTGAGCAGCATATTTCTACAGAACTAAGGGATACATGACTCAAACTGAGTAGCGTACCTCTACGGAACTATGGGATACATGACTCAAACTGAGTAGCGCACCTCTAGGGAAATAAGGGGATACATGACTCAAACTGAGTAGCGTACCTCTACGGAACTAGGGGGATACATGACTCAAACTGAGTAGCACACCTCTAGGGAACATGGGGATACATGACTCAAACTGCGTAGCGTATCTCTACAGAACTAGGGGATACATGACTCAAACTGAGTAGCGTACCTCTATGGAACTAGGGGATACATTTCTCAAACTGAGTAGCGTATCTCTACGGAACTAGGGTATACATGACTCAAACTGAGTAGCGTACCTCTACGGAACTAGGGGATACATGACTCAAACTGAGTAGCGTACCTCCACGGAACTAGGGGATACATGACTCAAACTGAGTAGCGTACCTCTACGGAACTAGAGGATGAATGACTCAAGCTGATTAGCGTACCTCTACGGAACTAGGGGGATACATGACTCAAATTGAGTAGCGTACCTCTACGGAACTAGGGAGACATGACTCAAACTTAGTGGCGCACCTCTAGGGAAAAAGGGGACACATGACTCAAACTGAGTAGCGTACCTCTACGGAACTAGGGGATACATGACCCAAAATGAGTAGCGCACCTCTAGGGAACTAGGGGATACATGACTCAAACTGAGTAGCGCAACTCTAGGGAACAGGGGGATACATGACTCAAACTAAATAATGCACCTCTAGCAAACTAGGGGGATACATGACTCAAACTGAGTAGCATACCTCTATGGAACTAGGGGATACATGACTCAAACTGAGTAGTGCACCTCTGGGGAAATAGGGGGATACATGACTCAAACTGAGTAGTGCACCTCTAGGGAAATAGGGGGATACATGACTCAAACTTAGTAGCGCACCTCTACGGAACATGGGGATACATGACTCAAACTGAGTAGCGCACCTCTACGGAACTAGGGGATACATGACTCAAAATGAGTAGCGCACCTCTAGGGAACTAGGGAATACATGACTCAAACTGGGTAGCGCAACTGTAGGGAACAGGGGGATACATGACTGAAACTGAATAGCACACCTCTAGCAAACTAGGGGAATACATGACTCAAACTGAGCAGCGTACCTCTACGGAACTAGGGGATACATGACTCAAACTGAGTAGTGCACCTCTTGGGAAATAGGGGGATACATGACTCAAACTGAGTACCGCACCTCCAGGGAAATAGGGGGATACATGACTCAAACTGAGCAGCGCACCTCTAGGGCATTAGGGGAATACATGACTCAAACTGAGTAGCGCACCTCTACGGAACTAGGGGATACATGACTCAAACTGAGTAGCACACCTCTAGGGAACAGGGGGATACATGACTCAAACTGAATAGCGCACCTCTAGCGAACTAGGGGGATACATAACTGAAACTGAGCAGCGCACCTCTAGCTAACTAGGGGATACATGACTCAAAATGAGTTGCGCACCTCTAGGGAACTAGGGGATACATGACACAAACTGAGTAGCGCACCTTTAAGGAAATAGGGGGATGCATGACTCAAACTGAGTAGCGTACCTCTACGGAACTAGGGGATACATTATTCAAGCTGAGTAGCGTTCCTCTAGGGAACTAGGGGATACATGACTCAAACTGAGTAGCGCAACTCTAGGAAACAGGAGGATACATGACTCAAACTGAATAGCGCACCACTAGCGAACTAGGGGGATACATGACAAACTGAGCGGCGTACCTATAGGGAACTAGGGGATACATGACTCAAACCGAGTAGCCTACCTCTAGGGAATTTGGGGATACATGACTCAAACTGAGTAGTGCATCTCTAGGGAACTAGGGAATACATGACTCAAACTGAGTAGCGCACCTCTACAGAACTAGGGGATACATGACTCAAACTGAGCAGCGCACCTCTACGGAACTATGGGATACATGATTCAAACTGAGTAGTGCACCTCTAGGGAACTAGGGGGATACATGACTCAAACTGAGTAGCGCACCTCTAGGGAAATAGGGGGATACATGACTCAAACTGAGTAGCGTACCTCTACGGAACTAGGGGGATACATGACTCAAACTGAGTAGCACACCTCTAGGGACCATGGGGATACATGACTCAAACTGAGTAGCGTATCTCTACAGAACTAGGGGATACATGACTCAAACTGAGTAGCGTACCTCTACGGAACTAGGGGATACATTTCTCAAACTGAGTAGCGTATCTCTACGGAACTAGGGGATACATGACTCAAACTGAGTAGCGTACCTCTACGGAACTAGAGGATGAATGACTCAAGCTGATTAGCGTACCTCTACGGAACTAGGGGGATACATGACTCAAATTGAGTAGCATTCCTCTACGGAACTAGGGGAGACATGACTCAAACTTAGTGGCGCACCTCTAGAGAAAAAGGGGGACACATGACTCAAACTGAGTAGCGTACCTCTACGGAACTAGGGGATACATGACCCAAAATGAGTAGCGCACCTCTAGGGAACTAGGGGATACATGACTCAAACTGAGTAGCGCAACTCTAGGGAACAGGGGGATACATGACTCAAACTAAATAATGCACCTCTAGCAAACTAGGGGGATACATGACTCAAACTGAGTAGCATACCTCTACGGAACTAGGGGATACATGACTCAAACTGAGTAGTGCACCTCTGGGGAAATAGGGGGATACATGACTCAAACTGAGTAGCGCACCTCTAGGGAAATACGGGGATACATGACTCAAACTTAGTAGCGCACCTCTACGGAACATGGGGATACATGACTCAAACTGCTCTGCTGTTGCCGCTGTTGTGGGGACTACATCGCCCACAAGCCTCCGTTTCCTGTGCACTCCCAGGAGGGAGGTGCTTTCCTGATTCAAGCGCTCAAAAGCGCCTGGCCCCATCGCGGCGCGGGACGCTCTGCTGTTGCCGCTGTTGTGGGGACTACATCGCCCACAAGCCTCCGTTTCCTGTGCACTCCCAGGAGGGAGGTGCTTTCCTGATTCAAGCGCTCAAAAAGCGCCTGGCCCCATCTCGGCGCGGGACGCTCTGCTGTTGCCGCTGTTGTGGGGACTACATCGCCCACAAGCCTCCGTTTCCTGTGCACTCCAAGGAGGGAGGTGCTTTCCTGATTCAAGCGCTCAAAAAGCACCTGGCCCCATCGCGGCGCGGGTCGCTCTGCTGTTGCCGCTGTTGTGGGGACTACATCGCCCACAAGCCTCCGTTTCCTGTGCACTCCCAGGAGGGAGGTGCTTTCCTGATTCAAGCGCTCAAAAAGCGCCTGGCTCCATCGCGGCGCGGGACGCGCGCGGGCGGAGCCCGGGCGAAGCCTGGGCCAAGGGCGGGCCCGTCCTTGCCCGTCATTGCCAGGAAGAGGCAGGGCAGGGCCACCCCTCTGACGCCGTCTCTAAATCTTTACGGTGAACAAGGTATTGACCATTCTTGTTGGCTATCTGTGTAAGCCACTGGCGCACGCTTTCAGAGGGCATTTGTGCGTTATTGATTCCAAAGTTTAGTGACTGACCAAGCCCTGCCGAGCATTTCCTTGCAGGAGACGTTTTGTATTACGTAGGATTGTGGTCCTTGTCGGGCCCATTCTCTAACCTTCACGACCACATAAGGTAATTTGTTGCTTAAATATTGGGCGCATTAAGACAACTGCTACATTAACACGGGTCTGTTGTTATAAACATCATTAACGTAATTATACCTTGTTGCGGGCCTGGCTGACATTATGAGTACTCGTGGAAGTACAAGTACCCAAGTGGCGGGAAGAATTGCTGGGACATTAGACTCTTTTCTCACAAGGGCTACAACTGTCTTGGAACATGAGATTGCATTGACGGAATGCCGTCTATCGTCTGAGTTCTTTACTCAGAAGAGATCTTCATTGGGGGTAATGTCGCCTAACAATCTCATAGAAGCCCCCTTGCTAAGTGAACTAGTCATAGACACGGAAAGAGTCACAACTCCCGGCCCGATATTGCAAGAGTTAGGAAGGAAAGCCTCAATAGAAAAACCACAAAGGGCCACTAGGGCAGCCGTCAAGAAGAAAACTTTGGAAAATAGAACTGACATACCAGCAAAAAGGAAACGGGGTGGGGGCCCCCAAAGACCAAAGTCAGCAAAAACACTGAGATCAAATACAATTGAGGATGAGGCACTAACAGAGGCAATACAAAGTGATACAAGTGGTCCACAAACTGTAAAAACTGTACCAGGGCCATTGATGGACGAAGCGGCATGGTTGAGATTGGAAACACTGGTTTCTTCTATGTTTAATCCAATCTCAGAAAGGCTAATGCAGATGGAGAAGAAAATTATTAGCTTGGAATCCCAGGCAAGGGAAAATTACTATGGTCTAGAATTGTTATTAAAGGATATTTCGAACTTGTATATTCATAAGGTCCCCCTACAGTAGCCCCAATGGTACCAAATCTAAATACGAGCACCTCCATTTTTAACATCCCTAATAAGCCTAACATGCTTAGTGACACCTTTAACATTTTACCCAGCAATGTTAGGAATCTCGTTGGAAGTAATCAAAGGCAATCCTCCATAATTAATACATATGAATTCGGTGGTTCCTTAAATCAAGCAACAGGTGAAACTAACACTAACACACCAACTGGAGTACATAGGAAATCATCAAGAGCCCGAGAGGGAGGAGATGACCCATCGAGGGAATTGGGCCCGATTCAGGAGCACCAATCGAACGGACCCCAAACATTATATCTCCCCCCTGCAGCTGCACCTTTGGTCTTGGGAAATGTACCCTTATTAGGGGAGGGTAAAGGCGAATCAACCTCCCAGCTGATGTCGAAAGCTCTTCATTGGCTAACTCAAAATCTGGACAAGAAGGGGGCCCCAGGTGGGAATATATTAAATGAATTAATTATGGCAAGAAGGATACCTTGGGTGGGTCCAGCGAGAAAACAACTGTCAGGTGATTGTGTGGTTTTAAATTTTAAAAATAAATATGTTGTGGGCCACCTCCTAGCAAAATTAGGCAATACGCCTATTAGAGGCTCTAACATTACTGTCCTCCCGCTGGGTTTCTTTTACAGACCACCAACACAACCAAGAATATCTGGCAACTCAGAACAAATGATAGTTGGGGTGGGGGGCTTGCGGGAGGGTTCATTTGGGGAATCAGGCTGGAGGGCTCAGAATAGGTTTGCTCCTCTGTCGGACCTAGAAGCTTATGTCTGACTATACCCAGACCCAACAAGCGTTCAAAACAGCCTGGAAGGGCAGGGTATTTCAAAGATGGTTATACACGAGAGGGCTCAGTCACCGCTAGCTGACCATACGCAAAATAGAAAGGTATTGAAAATTGCCTCATGGAATGTGGCTGGTATTGCCTCTAAAGTTAGTGAAAATGAGTGGCTAAAGTCGTGGCAGGACCAGGAGATAGTCTGCTTTCAAGAAACATGGGCCATGGAGCCTGTATTTGTGAACGGGTATAGATCTTTCCAGACCCAGGCAGATCCATCACCCTCAGGCAGGGCAAAGGGGGTATCTTGACCCTAATCCGGAATGATTTACCTGCTAAAGTGAAGATGGTCTCCCAACCCAATCCAAATTTCCATATCCTGACCTTAGAGTTACCACAGGAAGGGAACTGGTTATTAATAAATTTTTATAATAATAGATTTGGACCCAACATGCACCAAATTGTGGGGGAGGTGGAGAAAGATATTGCAACCATAGTCCACAATAAAAGGAAGGATAAACATCAACGTCATATGGGTAGGTGATTTTAATATTCATCCTTGTAAATATAATACACTACCCATATGTGGCTTGGAGGATGGGGGGGTAACCCAATATACCATTTTTCTCATACCGAGTACGGAAATAGTTTAAATAAATTACTAGCAGTTTTAAATATGGAAATGGTTTGTGATAAAGATCCTGAAACTGATGCTATATTGAAAACCTTCCACCGGAATGGAGCGGAGACAACTCTTGATTATATCCTTTTGACCTTTCCGCTTGGTGCAAGGGTGGTTAAGGTATGCAATATATTTAATACTTTTAGCGATCACGCCATTGTTTCAATTGAAATGAAATTAACATCTCAAAAGAGTTATAATAGAATCAATGTCGGAAGACCGATTGTTGCTAGAAAAAACGGTGTCCAGTTAAAATGGGGACATATAGATAAAACGGTGTTGATCCCGGAAATTGTTCTTAAAACACAAGACAAACTACAATTGTGTCTGGATCCTGAAGCCGATCGAGGTGAAGTTGTTTTAGCTTTTTGTGAAATTTTAGGAATTATTAAAGCGGCCCTCACAAGGGGAAAAAGTGCCCCGAAACAAGCAACAAAGAAGGGCTGGTTCGATACTCGGTGCACAAAGTCAAGGGCAGCTTTGCTGAGTGCATTAAAGGAGAACCCTAGAAACAAGGAAAATATAAAACTCTTGCGTGCCTCATATATAGAGGCACGGAAAAATCGTGAAAAAAAGATTAGGGAGGACCTTTGGGCTGAATTAGACGAGGCCGCGAATTCAGGAAATAGCTGTCAATTTTGGAAACTGGTAAATGCCCCATATTTTAAAAATCCTACTGATCCATCATTAGATATAAATGTTGATGAGGAGGCATGGGTCACCCACTTCGAGAACATTTTTGCATCTGATTCAGTGACCCAACTCCACCGAGTGGCTGAAAATGAAACCCAATATCAGACTCTTTCGTTTTCTCATACTGAAGTCAAGATTGGGCTGAATGCATGTAGTCAGGGAAAAGCGCCAGGACCTGACGGCGTTCCTATAGACTTTTTTCAAGATAACTTAGATCTATGGACACCATTCTTGACGAATGTTTTGAATAGCATAGCTCTGGTAGGCCCCCCTCCTTCCTGGTCTTCAGGGGTGATCGTACCTATTTATAAAAAAGGAGACAGGGCTGACCCGAAGAATTATAGACCCATTTCCCTGCTGGATACAACATCAAAGCTCATGGGCCGCCTCCTTCTATCAAGGTTAGAGGCATGGGCTAGGGATAATAACATCTTGATCCAAGCCCAATATGGTTTGCAGCAGGGAAAGGGCACGGTGGACCAAGCCCTGAATCTGGCAATGACCATAGAAAAGTATACACGAATAAAGGAAGGGAAATTATATATGGCATTCATGGACCTGAGCGCAGCTTTTGACTGCGTGGTCCATGAAAAACTCTGGAAAATAATGCAGATGATGGGAGTTGACCTTGCCATACTCAACTTTATAAGGCAGCTATATGCCAACGCAACGGCATCAGTACGATTTACCAAAAATGGAGACTGTACGCGCCCTTTAAAATTTCTAGGGGAGTAAGGCAGGGCTGCGTATTGGCTCCATTTCTTTTCTCCTTATATACAAACGGAGTAGAGAAAGTACTCTCAGTTGTTACAAATGATGTTCCCCTTTTTGAAGATCAGAAAATACCAATATTGGCTTATGCCGACGACGCTGTGTTAATCGCCAGGACAGGGTTGGGGCTACAAAGGTTGATTACGGCATACGTTTCCTTTATGGATTCATTGCAAATGAAAGTGAACCATAACAAGTCCTTTGTAATAGTCGCCGGGGCAACAAAAAGAGAAAAAGGATGTATTTTCATGCCGAGGCGAAAAGAATTGAAGTAGTAGACTCTTTTCCCTATCTGGGGATTCTTTTCGATAAAGACCTATCGTGGGTCAAATTGGTGGAAGGTAGAAAGATGGTGATGGAGAGGGGCATCATAGCTTTGAAATCTTTTACAAAAAAACTGGGGGCGAAACCTTTAATGCCGATTAAAAACATTTACCAAGCTAGAGTAAAAGCTGCAGTGAAATATGGGGCCGGTGTTTGGGGGGTGGCTGAATCCTCATCTTTACAGACTGTTGAGAATAAATTTTTTAAATCAGTAGTAGGCCTCCCACCCTCATTCACACATTATATTTTACATACGGAACTGGGTGTCCCTTTTATATCAGACCAGAGCCAAATAGCCCCAATATTATTATGGCATTCAATTTGGAGAAGAGAATCTGTCCCACTTACGCAATCAATAATAAAGAGCTGCCTAGCCATGGATAAGTGGAGGAGGTCTAGGTGGCTGAGCTATGTTGAGTCTGTATTGAGAGAAATTGGTCTCCCAGAACTTTTTAATGATCCTTTGGCATGCAAGAATATCTCTAAGCAGAAGGTCACTAACATGCTTTTGCTGATGACCGAGTATAAACGCAATGAATATTATAAGGAGAAATATGCTGTCCGGTCATATTGCAGTAACCCCCCACCGATAGAGGGGGAGTTTTCTTACCTTGCATCTGTAAATAGATTACAACATAGATTTATCCTGCTAAGGTTTCGAACAAATTTAATTCCCTGCATGCTAGGATACCCGGAAAATTCTTTTAATTATGCTGATTTAAGCCCGTGCCCCTGTGATTATTCATCAGCGCAAACCGAACTGCATATAGTTCTATTCTGCAGCCTATATGAGAAGGAAAGGAAGGATTATCTGAAACCAATTTTAAAGAAAGGAAATTTTAAGCAGTGTCGGGTGGCACTATTTTTTTAAAATCATTACCAGATCCTCTGGTATGTTTTTCTGTGGCGTCCTTCCTATGGGCTTGTATGAGGAAGAGAAAGGGGAGGGCACTCAGAGCACTGAGATAGACGAACTGTTTCTCTTATAACTGATTGTGTAAATAATAATATAATTGCTAAAAATAGTATGTGAAGGGATTTTAAAGATTTTAAAATTAAGAATTATTTCAAAAAGGTATGTAATTTGAGAGAAAATGTTATAAATGTTTATTAATTATGATGAATGTATTTGTTCTTTTATGATCATTTTTATTGTGGTCGAATAAAGAATATGATTATGATTATGATTATGACTCAAACTGAGTAGCGCACCTCTACGGAACTAGGGGATACATGACTCAAAATGAGTAGCGCACCTCTAGGGAACTAGGGAATACATGACTCAAACTGGGTAGCGCAACTATAGGGAACAGGGGGATACATGACTGAAACTGAATAGCGCACCTCTAGCAAACTAGGGGAATACATGACTCAAACTGAGCAGCGTACCTCTACGGAACTAGGGGATACATGACTCAAACTGAGTAGTGCACCTCTAGGGAAATAGGGGGATACATGACTCAAACTGAGTACCGCACCTCCAGGGAAATAGGGGGATACATGACTCAAACTGAGCAGCGCACCTCTAGGGCAATAGGGGAATACATGACTCAAACTGAGTAGCGCACCTCTACGGAACTAGGGGATACATGACTCAAACTGAGTAGCACACCTCTAGGGAACAGGGGGATACATGACTCAAACTGAATAGCGCACCTCTAGAGAACTAGGGGGATACATAACTCAAACTGAGCAGCGCACCTCTAGCTAACTAGGGGATACATGACTCAAAATGAGTTGCGCACCTCTAGGGAACTAGGGGATACATGACTCAAACTGAGTAGCGCACCTCTACGGAACTAGGGGATAAATGACTCAAACTGAGTAGCGTACCTCTACCAAACTAGGGGATAGATGACTCAAACTGATTAGCGTACCTCTACGGAACTAGGGGATACATGACTCAAACTGAGTGGCACACCTCTAGGGAACAGGGAGACACATGACTCAAACTGAGTGGCGCACCTCTAGGGAAATAGGGGCACACATCACACAAACTGAGTAGCGCATCTTTAAGGAAATAGGGGGATACATGACTCAAACTGAGTAGCGTACCTCTACGGAACTAGGGGATACATGACTCAAGCTGAGTAGTGTACCTCTACGGAACTAGGGGAAACATGACTCAAACTGAGTAGCGCAACTCCTGGGAAAAGGGAGCTACAGGACTCAGACTGAGCAGTGTACCTCTACGGAACTAGGGGATACATGACTCAAACTGAGTAGCGCACCTCTGGGAAATTAGGGGATACATGACTCAAACTGAGTAGTGCACCTCTAGGGAACTAGGGGATACATGACTCAAACTGAGTAGCGCATTTCTAGGGAACTAGGGGGATACATGACTCAAACTGAGTATCGTACCTCTACGGAACTAAGGGATACATGACTCAAACTGAGCAGCGTACCTCTAGGGAACTAGGGGATACATAACTCCAGCTGACTAGCGCACCTCTACAGAACTAGGGGATAGATGACTCAAACTGAGTAGCACACCACTAGGGAATTAGGGGGATACTTGACTCAAACTGAGTAGCGTACCTCCACGGAACTAGGGGATACATGACTCAAACTGAGCAGCGTACCTCTAGGGAACTAGGGGATACATGACTCAAAATGAGTAGCGCACCTCTAGGTAACAGGGGGACACATGACTTAAACTGAATAGCGCAACTCTAGGCAACTAGGGGATACCTGACTCAAACTGAGCAGCATATTTCTACGGAACTAAGGGATACATGACTCAAACTGAGTAGCGTACCTCTACGGAACTATGGGATACATGACTCAAACTGAGTAGCGCACCTCTAGGGAAATAGGGGGATACATGACTCAAACTGAGTAGCGTACCTCTACGGAACTAGGGGGATACATGACTCAAACTGAGTAGCACACCTCTAGGGAACATGGGGATACATGACTCAAACTGAGTAGCGTATCTCTACAGAACTAGGGGATACATGACTCAAACTGAGTAGCGTACCTCTACGGAACTAGGGGATACATTTCTCAAACTGAGTAGCGTATCTCTACGGAACTAGGGGATACATGACTCAAACTGAGTAGCGTACCTCTACGGAACTAGGGGATACATGACTCAAACTGAGTAGCGTACCTCCACGGAACTAGGGGATACATGACTCAAACTGAGTAGCGTACCTCCACGGAACTAGAGGATGAATGACTCAAGCTGATTAGCGTACCTCTACGGAACTAGGGGGATACATGACTCAAATTGAGTAGCGTACCTCTACGGAACTAGGTGAGACATGACTCAAACTTAGTGGCGCACCTCTAGGGAAAAAGGGGGACACATGACTCAAACTGAGTAGCGTACCTCTACGGAACTAGGGGATACATGACCCAAAATGAGTAGCGCACCTCTAGGGAACTAGGGGATACATGACTCAAACTGAGTAGCGCAACTCTAGGGAACAGGGGGATACATGACTCAAACTAAATAATGCACCTCTAGCAAACTAGGGGGATACATGACTCAAACTGAGTAGCATACCTCTACGGAACTAGGGGATACATGACTCAAACTGAGTAGTGCACCTCTGGGGAAATAGGGGGATACATGACTCAAACTGAGTAGCGCACCTCTAGGAAATAGGGGATACATGACTCAAACTTAGTAGCGCACCTCTACGGAACATGGGGATACATGACTCAAACTGAGTAGCGCACCTCTACGGAACTAGGGGATACATGACTCAAAATGAGTAGCGCACCTCTAGGGAACTAGGGAATACATGACTCAAACTGGGTAGCGCAACTATAGGGAACAGGGGGATACATGACTGAAACTGAATAGCGCACCTCTAGCAAACTAGGGGAATACAAGACTCAAACTGAGCAGCGTACCTCTACGGAAATAGGGGATACATGACTCAAACTGAGTAATGCACCTCTAGGGAAATAGGGGGATACATGACTCAAACTGAGTACCGCACCTCCAGGGAAATAGGGGGATACATGACTCAAACTGAGCAGCGCACCTCTAGGGCAATAGGGGAATACATGACTCAAACTGAGTAGCGCACCTCTACGGAACTAGGGGATACATGACTCAAACTGAGTAGCACACCTCTAGGGAACAGGGGGATACATGACTCAAACTGAATAGCGCACCTCTAGCTAACTAGGGGATACATGACTCAAAATGAGTTGCGCACCTCTAGGAAACTAGGGGATACATGACTCAAACTGAGTAGCGCACCTCTACGGAACTAGGGGATAAAATCCTCAAACTGAGTAGCGTACCTCTACCAAACTAGGGGATAGATGACTCAAACTGATTAGCGTACCTCTACGGAACTAGGGGATACATGACTCAAACTGAGTGGCACACCTCTAGGGAACAGGGAGACACATGACTCAAACTGAGTGGCGCACCTCTAGTGAAATAGGGGCACACATGACACAAACTGAGTAGCGCATCTTTAAGGAAATAGGGGGATACATGACTCAAACTGAGTAGCGTACCTCTACGGAACTAGGGGATACATGACTCAAGCTGAGTAGTGTACCTCTACGGAACTAGGGAAACATGACTCAAACTGAGTAGCGCAACTCCTGGGAAAAGGGGCTACAGGACTCAGACTGAGCAGTGTACCTCTACGGAACTAGGGGATACATGACTCAAACTGAGTAGCGCACCTCTGGGAAATTAGGGGATACATGACTCAAACTGAGTAGTGCACCTCTAGGGAACTAGGGGATACATAACTCCAGCTGACTAGCGCACCTCTACAGAACTAGGGGATAGATGACTCAAACTGAGTAGCACACCACTAGGGAATTAGGGGGATACTTGACTCAAACTGAGTAGCGTACCTCCACGGAACTAGGGGATACATGACTCAAACTGAGAAGCGTACCTCTAGGGAACTAGGGGATACATGACTCTAACTGAGTAATGCACCTCTAGGGAACTAGGGGATACATGACTCAAAATAAGTAGCGCACCTCTAGGGAACAGGGGGACACATGACTTAAACTGAATAGCGCAACTCTAGGCAACTAGGGGATACATGACTCAAACTGAGCAGCATATTTCTACGGAACTAAGGGATACATGACTCAAACTGAGTAGCGTACCTCTACGGAACTATGGGATACATGACTCAAACTGAGTAGCGCACCTCTAGGGAAATAGGGGGATACATGACTCAAACTGAGTAGTGTACCTCTATGGAACTAGGGGGATACATGACTCAAACTGAGTAGCACACCTCTAGGGAACATGGGGATACATGACTCAAACTGAGTAGCGTATCTCTACAGAACTAGGGGATACATGACTCAAACTGAATAGCGTACCTCTACGGAACTAGGGGATACATTTCTCAAACTGAGTAGCGTATCTCTACGGAACTAGGGGATACATGACTCAAACTGAGTAGCGTACCTCTACGGAACTAGGGGATACATGACTCAAACTGAGTAGAGTACCTCCACGGAACCAGAGGATGAATGACTCAAGCTGATTAGCGTACCTCTACGGAACTAGGGGATACTTGGCTCAAATTGAGTAGCGTACCTCTACGGAACTAGGGGAGACATGACTCAAACTTAGTGGCGCACCTCTAGGGAAAAAGGGGGACACATGACTCAAACTGAGTAGCGTACCTCTACGGAACCAGAGGATGAATGACTCAAGCTGATTAGCGTACCTCTACGGAACTAGGGGGATACTTGGCTCAAATTGAGTAGCGTACCTCTACGGAACTAGGGGAGACATGACTCAAACTTAGTGGCGCACCTCTAGGGAAAAAGGGGGACACATGACTCAAACTGAGTAGCGTACCTCTACGGAACTAGGGGATACATGCCCCAAAATGAGTAGCGCACCTCTAGGGAACTAGGGGATACATGACTCAAACTGAGTAGCGCAACTCTAGTGAACAGGGGGATACATGACTCAAACTAAATAATGCACCTCTAGCAAACTAGGGGGATACATGACTCAAACTGAGTAGCATACCTCTACGGAACTAGGGGATACATGACTCAAACTGAGTAGTGCACCTCTGGGGAAATAGGGGGATACATGACTCAAACTGAGTAGCGCACCTCTAGGGAAATAGGGGGATACATGACTCAAACTTAGTAGCGCACCTCTACGGAACATGGGGATACATGACTTAAACTGAGTAGCGCACCTCTACGGAACTAGGGGATACATGACTCAAAATGAGTAGCGCACCTCTAGGGAACTAGGGAATACATGACTCAAACTGGGTAGCGCAACTGTAGGGAACAGGGGGATACATGACTGAAACTGAATAGCGCACCTCTAGCAAACTAGGGGAATACATGACTCAAACTGAGCAGCGTACCTCTACGGAACTAGGGGATACATGACTCAAACTGAGTAGTGCACCTCTAGGGAAATAGGGGGATACATGACTCAAACTGAGTACCGCACCTCCAGGGAAATAGGGGGATACATGACTCAAACTGAGCAGCGCACCTCTAGGGCAAAAGGGGAATACATGACTCAAACTGAGTAGCGCACCTCTACGGAACTAGGGGATACATGACTCAAACTGAGTAGCACACCTCTAGGGAACAGGGGGATACATGACTCAAACTGAATAGCGCACCTCTAGCAAACTAGGGGGATACATAACTGAAACTGAGCAGCGCACCTCTAGCTAACTAGGGGATACATGACTCAAAATGAGTTGCGCACCTCTAGGGAACTAGGGGATACATGACTCAAACTGAGTAGCGCACCTCTACGGAACTAGGGGATAAATGACTCAAACTGAGTAGCGTACCTCTACCAAACTAGGGGATAGATGACTCAAACTGATTAGCGTACCTCTACGGAACTAGGGGATACATGACTCAAACTGAGTGGCACACCTCTAGGGAACAGGGAGACACATGACTCAAACTGAGTGGCGCACCTCTAGGGAAATAGGGGCACACATGACACAAACTGAGTAGCGCATCTTTAAGGAAATAGGGGGATACATGACTCAAACTGAGTAGCGTACCTCTACGGAACTAGGGGATACATGACTCAAGCTGAGTAGTGTACCTCTACGGAACTAGGGGAAACATGACTCAAACTGAGTAGCGCAACTCCTGGGAAAAGGGGGCTACAGGACTCAGACTGAGCAGTGTACCTCTACGGAACTAGGGGATACATGACTCAAACTGAGTAGCGCACCTCTGGGAAATTAGGGGATACATGACTCAAACTGAGTAGTGCACCTCTAGGGAACTAGGGGATACATAACTCCAGCTGACTAGCGCACCTCTACAGAACTAGGGGATAGATGACTCAAACTGAGTAGCACACCACTAGGGAATTAGGGGGATACTTGACTCAAACTGAGTAGCGTACCTCCACGGAACTAGGGGATACATGACTCAAACTGAGAAGCGTACCTCTAGGGAACTAGGGGATACATGACTCTAACTGAGTAATGCACCTCTAGGGAACTAGGGGATACATGACTCAAAATAAGTAGCGCACCTCTAGGGAACAGGGGGACACATGACTTAAACTGAATAGCGCAACTCTAGGCAACTAGGGGATACATGACTCAAACTGAGCAGCATATTTCTACGGAACTAAGGGATACATGACTCAAACTGAGTAGCGTACCTCTACGGAACTATGGGATACATGACTCAAACTGAGTAGCGCACCTCTAGGGAAATAGGGGGATACATGACTCAAACTGAGTAGTGTACCTCTATGGAACTAGGGGGATACATGACTCAAACTGAGTAGCACACCTCTAGGGAACATGGGGATACATGACTCAAACTGAGTAGCGTATCTCTACAGAACTAGGGGATACATGACTCAAACTGAATAGCGTACCTCTACGGAACTAGGGGATACATTTCTCAAACTGAGTAGCGTATCTCTACGGAACTAGGGGATACATGACTCAAACTGAGTAGCGTACCTCTACGGAACTAGGGGATACATGACTCAAACTGAGTAGAGTACCTCCACGGAACCAGAGGATGAATGACTCAAGCTGATTAGCGTACCTCTACGGAACTAGGGGGATACTTGGCTCAAATTGAGTAGCGTACCTCTACGGAACTAGGGGAGACATGACTCAAACTTAGTGGCGCACCTCTAGGGAAAAAGGGGGACACATGACTCAAACTGAGTAGCGTACCTCTACGGAACCAGAGGATGAATGACTCAAGCTGATTAGCGTACCTCTACGGAACTAGGGGGATACTTGGCTCAAATTGAGTAGCGTACCTCTACGGAACTAGGGAGACATGACTCAAACTTAGTGGCGCACCTCTAGGGAAAAGGGGGACACATGACTCAAACTGAGTAGCGTGCCTCTACGGAACTAGGGGATACATGCCCCAAAATGAGTAGCGCACCTCTAGGGAACTAGGGGATACATGACTCAAACTGAGTAGCGCAACTCTAGTGAACAGGGGGATACATGACTCAAACTAAATAATGCACCTCTAGCAAACTAGGGGGATACATGACTCAAACTGAGTAGCATACCTCTACGGAACTAGGGGATACATGACTCAAACTGAGTAGTGCACCTCTGGGGAAATAGGGGGATACATGACTCAAACTGAGTAGCGCACCTCTAGGGAAATAGGGGATACATGACTCAAACTTAGTAGCGCACCTCTACGGAACATGGGGATACATGACTTAAACTGAGTAGCGCACCTCTACGGAACTAGGGGATACATGACTCAAAATGAGTAGCGCACCTCTAGGGAACTAGGGAATACATGACTCAAACTGGGTAGCGCAACTGTAGGGAACAGGGGGATACATGACTGAAACTGAATAGCGCACCTCTAGCAAACTAGGGGAATACATGACTCAAACTGAGCAGCGTACCTCTACGGAACTAGGGGATACATGACTCAAACTGAGTAGTGCACCTCTAGGGAAATAGGGGGATACATGACTCAAACTGAGTACCGCACCTCCAGGGAAATAGGGGGATACATGACTCAAACTGAGCAGCGCACCTCTAGGGCAAAAGGGGAATACATGACTCAAACTGAGTAGCGCACCTCTACGGAACTAGGGGATACATGACTCAAACTGAGTAGCACACCTCTAGGGAACAGGGGATACATGACTCAAACTGAATAGCGCACCTCTAGCAAACTAGGGGATACATAACTGAAACTGAGCAGCGCACCTCTAGCTAACTAGGGGATACATGACTCAAAATGAGTTGCGCACCTCTAGGGAACTAGGGGATACATGACTCAAACTGAGTAGCGCACCTCTACGGAACTAGGGGATAAATGACTCAAACTGAGTAGCGTACCTCTACCAAACTAGGGGATAGATGACTCAAACTGATTAGCGTACCTCTACGGAACTAGGGGATACATGACTCAAACTGAGTGGCACACCTCTAGGGAACAGGGAGACACATGACTCAAACTGAGTGGCGCACCTCTAGGTAAATAGGGGCACACATGACACAAACTGAGTAGCGCATCTTTAAGGAAATAGGGGGATACATGACTCAAACTGAGTAGCGTACCTCTACGGAACTAGGGGATACATGACTCAAGCTGAGTAGTGTACCTCTACGGAACTAGGGGAAACATGACTCAAACTGAGTAGCGCAACTCCTGGGAAAAGGGGGCTACAGGACTCAGACTGAGAAGTGTACCTCTACGGAACTAGGGGATACATGACTCAAACTGAGTAGCGCACCTCTGGGAAATAAGGGGATACATGACTCAAACTGAGTAGTGCACCTCTAGGGAACTAGGGGATACATGACTCAAACTGAGTAGCGCATTTCTAGGGAACTAGGGGGATACATGACTCAAACTGAGTATCGTACCTCTACGGAACTAAGGGATACATGACTCAAACTGAGCAGCGTACCTCTAGGGAACTAGGGGATACATAACTCCAGCTGACTAGCGCACCTCTACAGAACTAGGGGATAGATGACTCAAACTGAGTAGCACACCACTAGGGAATTAGGGGGATACTTGACTCAAACTGAGTAGCGTACCTCCACGGAACTAGGGGATACATGACTCAAACTGAGCAGCGTACCTCTAGGGAACTAGGGGATACATGACTCTAACTGAGTAATGCACCTCTAGGGAACTAGGGGATACATGACTCAAAATGAGTAGCGCACCTCTAGGGAACAGGGGGACACATGACTTAAACTGAATAGCGCAACTCTAGGCAACTAGGGGATACATGACTCAAACTGAGCAGCATATTTCTACGGAACTAAGGGATACATTACTCAAACTGAGTAGCGTACCTCTACGGAACTATGGGATAAATGTCTCAAACTGAGTAGCGCACCTCTAGCGAACTAGGGGGATACATGACTCAAACTGAGTAGCGCACCTCTACGGAACTAGGGGATGGATGACTCAAACTGATTAGCATACCTCTACGGATCTAGGGGATACATGACTCAAACTGAGTAACGTATCTCTACGGAACTAGGGGATACATGACTCAAACTGAGTGGCACACCTCTAGGGAACAGGGGGACTCATGACTCAAACTGAGTGGTGCACCTCTAGGGAAATAGGGGGATACATGACTCAAACTGAGTAGCGTACCTCTACGGAACTAGGGGATACATGACTCAAGCTGAGTAGCGTACCTCTACGGAACTAGGGGAAATATGACTCAAACTGAGTACCTCAACTCTAGGGAACAGGGGGATACATGACTCAAACTGAGCAGCATACCTCTAGGGAACTAGGGAATACATAACTCAAACTGAGTAGCGCACCTCTAGGGAATTAGGGTATACATGACTCAAACTGAATAGTGCACCTCTTGGGAACTAGGGGATACATGACTCAAACTGAGTAGCACACCTCTAGGGAAATAGGGGGATACTTGACTCAAACTGAGTAGCGTACCTCTACGGAACTAGGGGATACATGACTCAAACTGAACAGCGTACCTCTAGGGAACTAGGGGATACATGACTCAAACTGAGTAGCGCACCTCTAGGGAACTAGGGAATACATGACTCAAACTGAGCATTGTACCTCTAGGGAACTAGGGGATACATGACTCAAACTGAGTACCGCACCTCTAGGGAACTAGGGGATACATGACTCAAAAAGAGTAGCGCACCTCTAGGGAACTAGGGGGATACATGACTCAAACTGAGTAGCGTACCTCTATGGAACTAGGGGATACATGACTCAAAATGAGTAGCGCACCTCTATGGAACTAGGGGATACATGACTCAAACTGAGTGGCGCACCTCTAGGGAAATAGGGGGATACATGACTCAAACTGAGTAGCGTACCTCTACGGAACTAGGGGATACATGACTCAAGCAGAGTAGCGTACCTCTACGGAACTAGGGGAAATATGACTCAAACTGAGTACCTCAACTCTAGGGAACAGGGGGATACATGACTCAAACTGAGCAGCGTACCTCTAGTGAACTAGGGGATACATAACTCAAACTGAGTAGTGCACCTCTAGGGAATTAGTGCATACATGACTCAAACTGAATAGTGCACCTCTTGGGAACTAGGGGATACATGACTCAAACTGAGTAGCACACCTCTAGGGAACAGGGGATACATGACTCAAACTAAATAATGCACCTCTAGCAAACTAGGGGAATACATGACTCAAACTGAGTAGCATACCTCTACGGAACTAGGGGATACATGACTCAAACTGAGTAGTGCACCTCTGGGGAAATAGGGGGATACATGACTCAAACTTAGTAGCGCACCTCTACGGAACATGGGGATACATGACTCAAACTGAGTAGCGCACCTCTACGGAACTAGGGGATACATGACTCAAAATGAGTAGCGCACCTCTAGGGAACTAGGGAATACATGACTCAAACTGGGTAGCGCAACTGTAGGGAACAGGGGGATACATGACTGAAACTGAATAGCGCACCTCTAGCAAACTAGGGGAATACATGACTCAAACTGAGCAGCGTACCTCTACGGAACTAGGGGATACATGACTCAAACTGAGTAGTGCACCTCTAGGGAAATAGGGGGATACATGACTCAAACTGAGTACCGCACCTCCAGGGAAATAGGGGGATACATGACTCAAACTGAGCAGCGCACCTCTAGGGCAATAGGGGAATACATGACTCAAACTGAGTAGCGCACCTCTACGGAACTAGGGGATACATGACTCAAACTGAGTAGCACACCTCTAGGGAACAGGGGGATACATGACTCAAACTGAATAGCGCACCTCTAGCGAACTAGGGGGATACATAACTGAAACTGAGCAGCGCACCTCTAGCTAACTAGGGGATACATGACTCAAACTGAGTAGCGCACCTCTAGGGAAATAGGGGGATACTTGACTCAAACTGAGTAGCGTACCTCTACGGAACTAGGGGGATACATGACTCAAACAGCGTACCTCTAGGGAACTAGGGGATACATGACTCAAACTGAGTAGCGCACCTCTAGGGAACTAGGGGGATACATGACTCAAACTGAGTGTTGCACCTCTAGGGAAATACGGGGATACATGACTCAAACTGAATAGTGCACCTCTAGGGAACTAGGGGGATACATGACTCAAACTGAGTAGCGTACCTCTACGGAACTAGGGGATACGTGACTCAAAATGAGTAGCGCACCTCTAGGGAACTAGGGGATACATGACTCAAACTGAGTAGCGCAACTGTAGGGAACTAGGGGATACATGACTCAAACTGAATAGCGCACCTCTAGTGAACTAGGGGGATACATGACTCAAACTGAGCAGCGTACTTCTACGGAGCTAGGTGATACATGACTCAAACTGAGTAGCGCACCTCTAGGGAAATAGGGGGATACAAGACTCAAACTGAGTAGCGTACCTCTACGGAACTAGGGGGATACATGACTCAAACTGAGTAGCGCACCTCGAGGGAACATGGGGAAACATGACTCAAACTGAGTAGCGTATCTCTACAGAACTAGGGGATACATGACTCAAACTGAGTAGCGTACCTCTACGGAACTAGGGGATACATGACTCAAACTGATAGCGTATCTCTACGGAACTAGGGGATACATGACTCAAGCTGAGTAGGGTACCTCTACGGAACTAGGGGATACATGACTCAAACTGAGTAGCGTACCTCCACGGAACTAGTGGATACATGACTCAAACTGAGTAGCGTATCTCTAGGGAACTAGGGGATACATGACTCAAACTGAGTAGCGCACCTCTAGGGAACTAGGGGCATATATGACTCAAACTGAGTAGCGTACCTTTATGGAACTAGGGGATACATGCCTCAAACTGAGCAGCTTACCTCTAGGGAACTAGGGGATACATGACTCAAACTGAGCAGCGTACCTCTAGGGAACTAGTGGATGCATGACTCAAGCTGAGTGTTGCACCTCTAGGGAAATATGGGGATACATGACTCAAACTGGATAGCGCACCTCTAGGGAACTAGGGGGATACATGACTCAAACTGAGTAGCGTACCTCTACAGAACTAGGGGATACATGACTCAAAATGAGTAGCGCACCTCTAGGGAACTAGGGGCTACATGACTGTGAGAAGTTGGCCTGGTATATGCTGTCCACTAGTTATAGTGGGCACCTTGCACCAGTCCAAATGACCTTTATTGATGATAGGATTAAAGACAACCTTTATTGAAAGCTATCCTAGTGGTAGCTATGGAGAGCAGCCTTCAGGCTAAGTCTTGAAGGAGTGTAAAGCTGTTTGTTTTACCAGTCTATAATCTTGTGAATGGCTAAATGAAAGGAGACCACACCAGGTATATATATAAAATATATGTATTTATTTCTAAACACACCCTACTAGTCTCTTTATGAGGCTAGAGGTCAAAGCACATATGTTACACTTCAAATATCACAGTAAATTAGCACAATATACGATTAGCCCTAGGAGCGTACCAAACCATATATTAAGAAAGTGGTATAAGAACCACGACTTGACTAGACACAAGGCCTAGAGCCTGTAGAATCGCTGGGACCCCAAGGAACCACCCAAGGTAGTGACACAGGGGACCCACGGGGGACGTGTGCAGTGTGTGAACACAGCCGCGACCTCCGTTAGCGTCTATGGGGAAAGTCGCGGTTAGAGTTTTAAAGTTTAGGGACACTTCGGAGTGGACTAGGAACAAACCCTTTTGGACTTAGAGGGTTCTAGGGCCAACACCCACGAGAGCACCGGAGTACTCATGTTACCTCACCCAGGGAAGCCGGGTGCATAGGTGTCAAATGGTGTCGGGCCACGCCATCGTTTCCAATGGCCGCTTGCTGGAAAGTGCTGCTGCCGGGCAGATGCGAAGTGTCCAAAGAGATCCAAGCCTGGATCGAAGATGTGAAAAACCTGAAAGCAGAGGGGACAGAGTCTGGGTCACTAGCCAGTGACCAGGGGCACAATAGTCGAATGCCCACCGATGTCGGGTGCTTCAAGTTCGAAGAGGTGAAGATTGTCTCTGCAGCCACGAGGACCAGGAGGCGTCGACGACAACCAGGAGCTGGATTCGAGCTGTTCCACAAAATATGTCGCTTGCTGCAGTATCGGTGTCCGTATTGGACACAACAAGCCTTGGCAACAGCAACCCATGCAGGAAGAGAACAAAGGCTTCGGTGCGGACTAGCGAGGTCCGAGGGACTCCCCAAGCAAGGGAGAGTCAGGGCAGGCCTGGAGCAACCAGGGAGGCCCATTGAAAGTAGGGTTGTCCTTCTGAGGGACCCACAAGTCGACAGACAAGGGATCGTGAAGGGACCTCATGCGGAATCACAAAATGGCGGCCCACGGGTCACTGGGAGAGGCCAGGCCAGCAATCTTCTGTGGAGTCACTGCTTGGGGTTGGGGCTACAAGTAACCCAAAGCACTGCCTCTAGGATCGACCAGAAGCTTATGCACTTGCCCAGTGTCCAGGGGTTCCGGTTCCACGGTACCCACGAGGGCTACGGGTCTCAGCTTTGCTGGGGCCTCGGGTCAGCCTCTGGGAAGTCTGGAAACCCACCTCCTGGGTTGAAAAGTTGTCGGCGTCCGGCAGGAGCTTCGGAGATGCAGACGGGACAGATGCGTCTTTGGTGCCTGCCAAGCAGGGGAGTAACTCCTTTACTCCAAGGGAGATTCTTCAGTCATCTGGCGTTTAACAGATCATTGAAGGTCCAGGATTCAGTTTCAGAGTTTCGTCCAGGGTTATCTAAAGTCCTGTTGCCAGGGGTTCCTATCTTATACCCAAGGAGGGGGTTAGACATACTCTGGGGACCCACCTATGGGAGGGTCAGGAAAGAGGGGTGGCTACACCCATTTCCTTTGTCCAGTTTCGCACCAGAGCAGGGGCTGGCAGCCCCTGCAACCGGTTTGAACTGGGCTATGCACAGGGACACCAAATGTGCCCCCAGTGCAGGACTTCAAAGCACTCTGAGAGTGCACCCACCCAGCCCCAATACACTAAAGCCTGTCTGGGAGGTGGTAACACCTCCCTGTGACAGGAAACCTATGGTCCAGGCCTCCCCTGCCGGAGTTTCGGTCAGCAGCAGGAGGCCAGACTTGTGTCTGTGGCTGCAGCATCCATTTTGTGATGCCAGGGCTCTGTTTGTTGGTACCGGGTATACCGGTGCTGTCATGTCTCTCCCTCTAGAAGGGTGGGATCATACTCCCACACCAGTTACTGGTGTGGGGGTATGATTCCAAGGTGTTTGACACCAAACACGACATGTTTCCGTGCAGCCATTCCAAAGTTAGCATTTACCGTTTAGTTATAATGCACTTAAGAGTATATGGTCAGGCTGCATTCACAGACAACCCCGGAGAGGAGATTCCGAAGGCTGCAGAGGGGCTCTGCTCATGCATGGGCACCCTCTCACATAAAACCAAGCACCCTGCCTTCAGGATTGATAAGGCCTGCCATAGGGGTGACTGATAGGTTTATATGTGCAGTGATAGGGTGAGATATAGTGAACCTATATCTCAGTAAGGGGTGCATGCACCACCTCACTCAGGCTGCTGTAGCAGTCCTGTGGTGTCATTTTGGAAGGCTGCCCAGGGGTGGCATAATACATGCTTCAGCCCCTGGTAGGCCTCTGGGGTACCTATGCCCTTGGTAGATAGTATACCATATACTAGGGACTTATAAGGGCAACCCAGAATCCAATCTGTGGTGTATCTAAGGTACAGGGAATCAAGTTAGAGAGGAAGCAGCTAGGCTGGGGTCCTGGATAGCAGGGCCCCAGCCAGAATAAAGTCGAAAAACAGTGAAACATCAGCAAAAAAGTGGGGGTAACCATAAGAAGCAGATCCTACTCTCCTACACAACCCCCCAAACGCAGGGACATTAAACTAACCATGACCAGTTGAGTCTTCATGTTCTAAGTGGAAATATCTGGAGAGTCCATCTGCATTGGCATGGTTACTCCCAGGTCTATGTTCCACTGTATAGTCCATCCCCTGTAGGGAAATGGACCATCTCAAAAGTTTGGGGTTTTCACCCTTCATCTGTTTTAGCCATAAGAGGGGCTTATGGTCTGTCTGAACAATGAAGTGAGTGCCAAACAAGTAGGGCCTCAACTTCTTCAGAGCCCAAACCACAGCAAAGGCCTCCCTCTCTATGGCTGACCAACGTTTCTCTCTTGGGGTCAGCCTTATGCTAATAAAAGCTACTGGCTGATCCTGACCTTCATCATTCAACTGTGACAGTACAGCCCCTACCCCCAACTCAGATGCATCTGTTTGTACAATGAACTTTTTGGAGTAATCAGGACTCTGCAGAATGGGAGCAGTGCACATGGCCTGCTTCAGGTCATCAAATGCCTTTTGACAGTTAACTGTCCACTGAACCTTTTTGGGCATTCAATGGGGTCACTATGGATCCATAACCTTTTACAAATCTTCTGTAGTACCCAGTCAGGCCCAAGAAGGCTCTCACCTGAGTCTGGGTAGTGGGAGCAACCCAGTCCATTATGGTCTGGATTTTGCTCTGCAATGGTTGAACCTGGCCTCCACCTACAAGGTGGCCCAGGTACACAACCTGACTCTGCCCTATCTGGCACTTAGTAGCCTTGATAGTTAGGCCTGCTTTTTGCAGGGCCTCCAAAACATTCCTGAGGTGGACCAGGTGATCCTCCCAGGTGGAGCTAAAGACAGCAATATCATCTAGATATGCTGCACTATAGTCTTCCAGGCCTGTAAGGACTGTATTCACCAACCTTTGGAAAGTGGCAGGTGCATTTTTCAAACCAAAGGGCATTACCACAAATTGATAATGCCCACTAGGGGTAGAAAATGCTGTCTTTGGCTTTGCATCATCAGCTAGTCTGATCTGCCAGTAGCCAGCTGTCAAATCAAATGTGCTCAGAAAACTTGGCTGAGGCCAAAGTATCTATAAGCTCATCTGCCCTTGGGATGGGATGGGCATCAGTCCTAGTGACTGCATTGAGACCCCTGTAGGCCACACAAAACCTCATTTCTCTCTTGCCATCTTTGGTGTGAGGTTTAGGCACAAGGACTACTGGACTAGCCCAAGGGCTATCTGAGGGTTCAATGACTCCCAAATCCAACATCTTTTGGACCTCAGTCCTGATACAATCCCTGACATGATCAGGCTGCCTGTAGATTTTATTCTTGACAGGCAGACTGTCCCCAGTGTCCACTTCATGAGTGCACCAGGTAGTCTGACTAGGTGTCAGGGAGAACATATGCCTGAACTGGCTGAGAACTTTTCTGCAGTCAGTTTGTTGCTGGTCAGTGAGGCTGCCTGCCAAGGCTCACCATCTACTGATCCATCATCAGGGTTCTGAGAGAGCAGGTCAGGGAGTGGATCACTCTCTTCCTCCTGTCCCTCATCAGTAGCCATGAGCAAGCCCATGTCTGCCCTGTCGACATATGGTTTCAATCTGTTGACATGGAGTACCCTATGGGGACTCCTGGGAGTTCCAAGGTCTATCAAGTAGGTAACCTCTCCCTTCTGTTCAACAATGGTATGGGGGCCACTCCACTTATCTTGGAGGGCTGCTGGGGCCACAGGCTCCAACACCCACACTTTCTGCCCTGGCTGGTAAACAGTCAGCACAGCCTTTTGGTCATGCCAGGCCTTTTGCAATTCCTGGCTAGCCTCAAGGTTTTTAGTTGCCTTTTTCATATACTCTGCCATCCTGGAGCGGAGACCAAGTACATAGTCCACTATGTCCTGTTTAGGGGGTTTGAGAGGTAACTCCGATCCCTCCTTCACCAGACACAAAGGACCCCTAACAGGATGGCCAAACAAAAGTTCAAAAGGGCTGTAACCAACCCCCTTTTGAGTCACTTCCCTGTAGGCAAATAAAAGGCAGGGCAAAAGGATGTCCCATCTGCGCCTAAGCTTTTCTGGGAGACCTTTGATCATGCCCTTTAAGGTTTTGTTGAACCTTTCAACTAAACCATTGCATTGTGGGTGATAGGGTGTGGTGAACTTATAATTCACTACTCACTCCTTCCACATTGCAGTCAAGTAACTAGACATGAAGTTTGTACCCCTGTCTGATACTACCTCCTTAGGAAAACCCACCCTGGAGAATACTCCCAAGAGGGCCCTTGCCACCACAGGTGCTGTGGTGGTCCTAAGTGGAATTGCTTCTGGGTACCTAGTGGCATGGTCCACCACCACCAGGATAAATCTGTGCCCAGAGTCTGTCTGAGGATCCATGGGACCAACTATATCAATCCCCACCCTCTCAAAGGGAACCCCCACCACAGGAAGTGGTATGAGGGGGGCCTTTGTGGTTCCACCTGCCTTCCCACTGGCTTGGCAGGTGACACAGGAAGCGACAAAACTCCTTGGTGTCTTCAGACATGTGGGGCCAATGAAAGTGAGGAACAATTCTGTCCCAAGTCTTGTTTTGGCCCAGGTGACCTGCTAGAGGAATATCATGGGCTAGTGTCAATAGGAAGCCCCTAAATTTCAGAGGTATTACCAACCTCCTGGAAGCACCAGGCTTGGGGTCTCTACTCTCTGAATATAGGAGTCCATCATCCCAATATATCTTATGGGTGCCACTAGCATTCCCAGCAGCCTCTTCAGCAGCTTGCTTTCTGAGGGTTTCAAGAGAGGGGCAGCTTTGCTGCTCCTGGCTCAGATCTGCCCTGGAAGGGCCCCTGTCCCCAAGAACTCAACCTGATCAGGTTCAAGCTCCTCTGGGACAGTTCATTCTTCAGGACTAAGATCATCTCCCTCAGGAGGCTGATCTGTATTCTGAGTCAGGGGGGAAGGCACTGCCTTAACCCTACTGCTCCTCCTCTTGGGAGGCACCTGGTCCATTCTTCCAGAATCCAGGGCCTGTTCAGTGTTAGGCTTTTTGGCCTGTGACCTGGTCACAGCAAATACATGTGCAGGGATCCCTAGCATTTCTGCATGTGTCCTGAGCTCCAATTCTGCCCAAGCTGAAGTTTCTAGATCATTGCCAAGCAAGCATTCAACAGGGAGGTCTGCACTTACCACAACTTTCTTGAGGCCAGTTACCCCTCCCCAGGAGAATTTAACAACTGCCAAGGAATGGTCTGTCCTGACATTGCTAGCATTGGTCACTTGGTACATTTCACCAAGTATAATCTGCCCAGGAGCCACAAGATCTTTTTTCACCATTGTGACACTTGCTCCTGTGTCCCTGAATGCCAAAGCCTCTTTTCCATTTATCAAAGGCTGCTGTCTGTATTTGCCCAAGTTACTGGGACTCACAAAGGAGGACATGTCCATGCCTCCATCACAGACCAGGACAGCCTGAGTTGGAACTCTGAGTAGGCCAGAGCCCATCTCAGAACCCAGGGTTAACCCTACTACACCCTTATTCTGAGTGCCACCAATTGTAGCTTCACTAGAGGGAACAGTTGCCTTAGGGGCAATGGTGGCTGGACTTGAGTCTTTGGACTTGGTGCAATCACTGGTCCAGTGTGTTTTCTGCTTACAGATCTTACACCATGGTTTCTTTTGGCCTTTACTTTTGTTAGATTGGGACTCCCCCAGATGAAGATTTTTGGGGACCTTGAGAAGACTTCTGGTCTTTACCCTTTTCCCCCACCCTTGTCAGAGTTCTTAGAATCTTGCTTCTTGGGGTCACCACCTTGGTTCTGAATCTTCTGCCTCACCCTGGTTCTGACCCATTTGTCTGCCTTCTTTCCCAATTCTTGGGGAGAGGTCAGATCAGAGTCCACCAGGTACTGATGCAACAGCTGATTTTGACAATTATTAAGGATCTGCTCCCTCATAATTAAGTTGTACAATCCTTTGAAATCACACACCTTACTGCCAAGTAACCAACCCTCCAGAGCCTTAGTAGCACAATCTACAAAGTCCACCCAGTCTTGATTCTGTGCCTTTTGGGTATCTCCGAACTTTATCCTTTACTGTTCAGTGGTTAGGCTAAACCCCTCAATCAGTGCACTTTTCAAGATTTGGTAATCATCAGCATCCTCTTCTCTTACAGTGAGGAGCTTGTCTCTACCTTTGTCTGCAAAGGAGAACCACAAGATTGCTGCCCACTGCTCCTGGGGGACCCTCTGAACTTTACAGGCCCTTTCCAGTGCAGTAATCCATTTGTGGATGTCATCCCCACTCTGGTAGGGAGGGACAATCTTGCTTAGGTTTCTATGGTCATGAGACCTTTCCCTAACACTAGGGAAGTTGCTGCCACCATGGGACTCTAGTCCCAACTTTCTTCTAGTTTTCTGAAGCTCTAGGGACTCCCTATCTAAAGCCAACTGCTCTCTTCTGATTCTAAGCTGAGATTCTTCATACTTGAGCAGTCTCTCTTTCCTTTCATGAGAGGATTCCCTCCTATGAGAGGAAACAGAGGTCCCTATTGAGGTGTCAGAATGGTTAGACTCCTGAGAAGGAGATCTTGACCTTCTAGGCACACTCTCAACTCTCCCTGGTGGAATAAAAAGGTGACCATTCTGGTCATCCTCCTCATCTGCAGGAGGAGCCGGATTTCCCAGGCTAAGATCAGTGTCATCTTCCTGGTCAGCTTCAGAGGTCAGGTCATGGGTATCTTCACCCCTTGGCCTTTCCTCATCTGCTGCCCCACCCTCTCTGCCTACCCCTTCAGACCCTGTGGGCCATCTGAGATCATCCAACAGCAGTACCTCTATGAGGCGTTGGGTGTTTGCACTTTTTCCTGTCTTCAATTTCCTAGTACTACACAATGCTCTCAATTCCAAGAATGGGAGGTTGTCATACTTGGATGGTAGAAGCCCATTGGCTTCTGGCAGGGACCCACTGGTTCCTGGCTTTGAAGACATCACCAGTGAGGTGTGGTGTATGCACTACCTACTCTAGTGTGGCCTACTAAAACTCTCTTGAGTTGTAGAAAGGGTGTGCTAAGCCCTTGACACACAACTCTAAGTTCAGTAGAACTTACTGTAATTTTAAGCTTGAATTATATGTACCTCAGGTACCTTTAGTGGTTTTCAGTTAGTCACTCACTTGAGATTATCTGGTAAAGCAAAGGCAAGCTTGAATCCAACCGCTGCACACCAATGTGAGAAGTTGGCCTGGTATATGCTGTCCACTAGTTATAGTGGGCACCTTGCACCAGTCCAAACGACCTTTATTGATGATAGGTTTAAAGACAACCTTTATTGAAAGCTATCCTAGTGGTAGCTATGGAGAGCAGCCTTCAGGCTAAGTCTTGAAGGAGTGTAAAGCTGTTTGTTTTACCAGTCTATAATCTCGTGAATGGCTAAATGAAAGGAGACCACACCAGGTATATATATAAAATATATGTATTTATTTCTAAACACACCCTACTAGTCTCTTTATGAGGCTAGAGGTCAAAGCACATATGTTACACTTCAAATATCACAGTAAATTAGCACAATATATGATTAGCCCTAGGGGCGTACCAAACCATATATTTAGAAAGTGGTATAAGAACCACGACTTGACAGACACAAGGCCTAGAGCCTGTAGAATCGCTGGGACCCCAAGGAACCACCCAAGGTAGTGACACAGGGGACCCACGGGGACGTGTGCAGTGTGTGAACCCAGCCGCGAGCTCCGTTAGCGTCTATGGGGAAAGTCGCGGTTGGAGTTTTAAAGTTTAGGGACACTTCGGAGTGGACTAGGAACAAACCCTTTTGGACTTAGAGGGTTCTAGGGCCAACACCCACGGGAGCACCGGAGTACTCGTGTTACCTCACCCAGGAAGCCGGGTGCATAGGTGTCAAATGGTGTCAGGCCGCGCCGTCGCTTTCAATGGCCGCTTGCTGGAAAGTGCTGCTGCCGGGAAGATGCGAAGTGTCCGAAGAGATCCAAGCCTGGATCGAAGATGTGAAAAACCTGAAAGCAGAGGGGACAGAGTCTGGGTCACTAGCCAGTGACCAGGGGCACGATAGTCGAATGCCCACCGATGTCGGATGCTTCAAGTTCGAAGAGGTGAAGATTGTCTCTGCAGCCACGAGGACCAGGAGGCGTCGACGATAACCAGGAGCTGTATTCCAGCTGTCCCACAAAGGATGTCGCTTGCTGCGGTGTCGGTGTCCTGATTGGACACAACAAGCCTTGGCAACAGCAACCCACGCAGGAAGAGAACAAAGGCTTCGGTGCGGACCAGCAAGGTTCGAGGGACTCCCCAAGCGAGGGAGAGTCAGGGCAGGCCTGGAGCAACCAGGGAGGCCCGTTGAAAGTAGAGTTGTCCTTCTGAGGGACCCACAAGTCGACGGACAAGGGATCGCGAAGGAACCTCAAGTGGTATCACAAAATGGCGGCCCACGGGTCACTGGGAGTGGCCAGGCCAGCAATCTTCGGTGGATTCACTGCTTGGGGTGGGGCTACAAGTAACCCAAAGCACAGCCTCTAGGATCGACCAGAAGCTTATGCACTTGCAAATGTGCACGGTGTCCAGGGGTTCCGGTTCCACGGTACCCACGAGGGCTACGGGTCTCAGCTTTGCTGGGGCCTCGGGTCCGCCTCTGGGAAGTCTGGAAACCCACCTCCTGGGTTGCAAAGTTGTTGGCGTCCAGCGGGAGCTTCAGAGATGCAGACCGGACAGATGCGTCTTTGGTGCCTGCCAAGCAGGGGAGTAACTCCTTTACTCCAAGGGAGATTCTTCAGTCATCTGGCGTTTAACAGATTGTCGAAGGTCCAGGATTCAGTTTCAGAGTTTCGTCCAGGGTTATCTAAAGTCCTGTTGCCAGGGGTTCCTATGTTATACCCAATGAAGGGGTTGGACATACTCTGGGGACCCACCTATGGGAGGGTCAGGAAAGAGGGGTGGCTACACCCATTTCCTTTGTCCAGTTTTGCGCCAGAGCAGGGGCTGGCAGCCCCTGCAACCGGTTTGAATTGGGCTATGCACAGGGACACCAAATGTGCCCCCAGTGCAGGACTTCAAAGCACTCTGAGAGTGCACCCACCCAGCCCCAATACACTAAAGCCTGTCTGGGAGGTGGTAACACCTCCCTGTGACAGGAAACCTATGGTCCAGGCCTCCCCTGCCGGAGTTTCAGTCAGCAGCAGGAGGCCAGACTCGTGTCTGTGGCTGCAGCATCCATTTTGTGATGCCAGGGCTCTGTTTGTTGGTACCGGGTATACCGGTGCTGTCATGTCTCTCCCTCTAGAAGGGTGGGATCGTACTCCCACACCAGTTACTGGTGTGGGGGTATGATTCCAAGGTGTTTGACACCAAACACGACATGTTTCCGTGCAGCCATCCCAAAGTTAGCATTTACCGTTTAGTTATAATGCACTTAAGAGTATATGGTCAGGCTGCATTCACAGACAACCCTGGAGAGGAGATTCCGAAGGCTGCAGAGGGGCTCTGCTCATGCATGGGCACCCTCTCACATAAAACCAAGCACCCTGCCTTCAGGATTGATAAGGCCTGCCATAGGGGTGACTGATAGGTTTATATGTGCAGTGATAGGGTGAGATATAGTGAACCTATATCTCAGTAAGGGGTGCATGCACCACCTCACTCAGGCTGCTGTAGCAGTCCTGTGGTGTCATTTTGGAAGGCTGCCCAGGGGTGGCATAATACATGCTTCAGCCCATGGTAGGCCTCTGGGGTACCTATGCCCTTGGTACATAGTATACCATATACTACGGACTTATAAGGGCACCCCAGAATCCAAACTGTGGTGTACCTAAGGTACAGGGAATCAAGTTAGAGAGGAAGCAGCTAGGCTGGGGTCCTGGATAGCAGGGCCCCAGCCAGACTAAAGTCGAAAAACAGTGAAACATCAGCAAAAAAGTGGGGGTAACCATAAGAAGCAGATCCTACTCTCCTACAATGACTCAAATTGAGTAGCATACCTCTACGGAACTAGGGGATACATGACTCAAACTGAGTAGCGCACCTCTAGGGAACAGGGGGACACATGACTTAAACTGAGTGGCGCACCTCTAGGGAAATAGGGGGACACATGACCCAAACTGAGTAGCGCACCTTTAAGGAAATAGGGGGATGCATGACTCAAACTGAGTAGCGTACCTCTACAGAACTAGGGGATACATGATTCAAGCTGAGTAGCGTTCCTCTAGGGAACTAGGGGTAACATTACTCAAACTGAGTAGCTCACCTCTAGGGAATTAGGGGATACATGACTCAAACTGAGCAGTGCACCTCTAGGGAACTAGGGGATACATGACTCAAACTGAGTAGCGCACCTCTACAGAACTAGGGGATACATGACTCAAACTGAGTAGCACACCTCTAGGGGAAATAGGGGATACTTGACTCATAGTGAGTTGCGTACCTCTACGGAACTAGGGGATACATGACTCAAACTGAGCAGCTGCACTCTGAGGAACTAGGGGATACATAATTCAAACTGAGTAGCACACCTCTAGGGAACTAGGGGATACATGACTCAAACTGAGTAGCGCACCTCTACGGAACTAGGGGATACATGACTCAAACTGAGTAGCGTACCTCTACAGAACTAGGGGATACATGACTCAAAATGAGTAGCGCTCCTCTAGGGAACTAGGGGCTACATGACTCAAACTGAGAAGAGCAACTCTAGGGAACTAGGGGATACATGACTCAAACTGAATAGCGCACCCCTAGCGAACTAAGGGGATACATGACTCAAACTGAGCAGCGTACTTCTACGGAGCTAGGTGATACATGACTCAAACTGAGTAGTGCACCTCTAGGGAAATAGGGGATGCAAGACTCAAACTGAGTAGCGTACCTCTACGGAATTAGGGGGATACATGACTCAAACTGAGTAGCGCACCTCTAGGGAACATGGGGAAACATGACTCAAACTGAGTAGCGTATCTCTAAAGAACTAGGGGATACATGACTCAAACTGAGTAGCGTACCTCTACGGAACTAGGGGATACATGACTCAAACTGAGCAGCGTATCTCTACGGAACTAGGGGATACATGACTCAAGCTGAGTAGTGTACCTCTACGGAACTAGGGGATACATGACTCAAACTGAGTAGCGTACCTCCACGGAACTAGGGGATACATGACTCAAACTGAGTTGCGTATCTCTACGGAACTAGGGGATACATGACTCAAACTGAGTAGCGTACCTCTACGGAACTAGGGGATGCATGACTCAAGCTGATTAGCGTACCTCTACGGACCTAGGGGGATACATGACTCAAATTGAGTAGCATACCTCTACCGAACTAGGGGATACATGACTCAGACTGAGTAGCGCACCTCTAGGGACAAGGGGAACACATGACTTAAACTGAGGGGCGCACCTCTAGGGAAATAGGGGGACACATGACACAAACTGAGTAGCGCACCTTTAAGGAAATAGGGGGATGCATGACTCAAACTGAGTAGCGTACCTCTACGGAACTAGGGGGGACATGATTCAAGCTGAGTAGCGTTCCTCTAGGGAACTAGGGGATACATGACTCAAACTGAGTAGCGCAACTCTAGGAAACAGGAGGATACATGACTCAAACTGAATAGCGCACCTCTAGCGAACTAGGGGGATACATGACAAACTGAGCAGCGTACCTATAGGGAACTAGGGGATACATGACTCAAACCGAGTAGCCTACCTCTAGGGAATTAGGGGATACATGACTCAAACTGAGTAGTGCATCTCTAGGGAACTAGGGAATACATGACTCAAACTGAGTAGCGCACCTCTACGGAACTAGGGGATACATGATTCAAACAGAGTAGTGCACCTCTAGGGAACTAGGGAGATACATGACTCAAACTGAGTAGCGCACCTCTAGGGAACTAGGGGCTACATGACTCAAACTGAGTAGTGCAACTCTAGGGAACTAGGGGATACATGACTCAAACTGAATAGCGCACCTCTAGCGAACTAGGGGGATACATGACACAAACTGAGCAGCGTACTTCTACGGAACTAGGTGATACATGACTCAAACTGAGTAGCGCACCTCTAGGGAAATAGGGGGATACATGACTCAAACTGAGTAGCGTACCTCTACGGAACTAGGGGATACATGACTCAAACTAAGTAGCACACCCTCTAGGGAACATGGGGATACATGACTCAAACTGAGTAGCGTATCTCTACGGAACTAGGGGATACATGACTCAAACTGAGTAGCGTACCTCTACGGAACTTGGGGAATACATTTCTCATCCTGAGTAGCGTATCTCCACGGAACTAGGTGATACATGACTCAAACTGAGTAGCGTATCTCTACGGAACTAGGGGATACATGACTCAAATTGAGTAGGAGTACCTCTACGGAACTAGAGGAGGAATGACTCAAGCTGATTAGCGTACCTCTACGGAACTAGGGGGATACATGACTCAAATTGAGTAGCGTACCTCTACGAAACTAGGGGATACATGACTCAAACTGAGTGGCGCACCTCTAGGGAAATAGGGGGACACATGACTCAAACTGAGTAGCGTATCTCTACGGAACTAGGGGATACATGACTCAAAATGAGTAGCGCACCTCTAGGGAACTAGGGGATACATGACTCAAACTGAGTAGCGCAACTCTAGGGAACAGGGGGATAAATGACTCAAACTAAATAACGCACCTCTAGCAAACTAGGGGGATACATGACTCAAACTGAGCAGCATACCTCTCCGAAACTAGGGGATACATGACTCAAACTGAGTAGTGCACCTCTGGGGAAATAGGGGGATACATGACACAAACTGCGTAGCGCACCTCTAGGGAAATAGGGATACATGACTCAAACTTAGTAGCGCACCTCTACGGAACATGGGGATACATGACTCAAACTGAGTAGCGCACCTCTACGGAACTAGGGGATACATGACTCAAAATGAGTAGCGCACCTCTAGGGAACTAGGGAATACATGACTCAAACTGGGTAGCACAACTCTAGGGAACAGGGGGATACATGACTCAAACTGAGTAGCGCACATCCAGGGAAATAGGGGGATACATGACTCAAACTGAGTAGCGCACCTCTTGGGCAATAGGGGATACATGACTCAAATGAGTAGCGCACCTCTCCGGAACTAGGGGATACATGACTCAAACTGAGTAGCGCACCTCTAGGGAACAGGGGGATACATGACTCAAACTGAATAGCGCACCTCTAGCGAACTAGGGGATACATAACTCAAACTGAGCAGCGCACCTCTAGCTAACTAGGGGATACATGACTCAAAATGAGTAGCGCATCTCTAGGGAACTAGGGGATACATGACTCAAACTGAGTAGCGCACCTCTAGGGAACAGGGGACACATGACTTAAACTGAATAGCGCAACTCTAGGGAACTAGGGGATACATGACTCAAACTGAGCAGCATACTTCTACGGAACTAAGGGATACATGACTCAAACTAAGTAGCGTACCTCTACGGAACTAGGGGATAAATGACTCAAACTGAGTAGCGTACCTCTACCAAACTAGGGGATAGATGACTCAAACTGATTAGTGTACCTCTACGGAGCTAGGGGATACATGACTCAAACTAAGTGGCACACTTCTAGGGAACAGGGGGACACATGACTGAAACTGAGTGGCGCACCTCTAGGGAAAGAGGGGCACACATGACACAAACTGAGTAGCGCACCTTTAAGGAAATAGGGGGATACATGACTCAAACTGAGTAGCGTACCTCTAAGGAACTAGGGGATACATGACTCAAGCTGAGTAGCGTACCTCTACGGAACTAGGGGAAACATGACTCAAACTGAGTAGCGCAACTCCTGGGAAAAGGGGGATACAGGACTCAAACTGAGCAGTGTACCTCTAGGGAACTAGGGGATACATGACTCAAACTGAGTAGCGCACCTCTAGGAAATTCGGGGATACATGACTCAAACTGAGTAGTGCACCTCTAGGGAACTAGGGGATACATGACTCAAACTGAGTAGCGCACCTCTAGGGAACTAGGGGGATTCATGATTCAAACTGAGTAGCGTACCTCTACGGAACTAGGGGATACATGACTCAAACTGAGCAGCGTACCTCTAGGGAACTAGGGGATACATAACTCCAGCTGACTAGCGCACCTCTACAGAACTAAGGGATACATGACTCAAACTGAGTAGCACACCTCTAGGGAATTAGGGGGATACTTGACTCAAACTGAGTAGCGTAACTCCACGGAACTAGGGGGACACATGACACAAACTGAGTAGCGCACCTTTAAGGAAATAGGGGGATGCATGACTCAAACTGAGTAGCGTACCTCTACGGAACTAGGGGATAGATGATTCAAGCTGAGTAGCGTTCCTCTAGGGAACTAGGGGATACATGACTCAAACTGAGTAGCGCAACTCTAGGAAACAGGAGGATACATGACTCAAACTGAATAGCGCACCTCTAGCGAACTAGGGGGATACGTGACAAACTGAGCAGCGTACCTATAGGGAACTAGGGGATACATGACTCAAACCGAGTAGCCTACCTCTAGGGAATTAGGGGATACATGACTCAAACTGAGTAGTGCATCTCTAGGGAACTAGGGAATACATGACTCAAACTGAGTAGCGCACCTCTACAGAACTAGGGGATACATGACTCAAACTGAGTAGCGCACCTCTACGGAACTAGGGGATACATGATTCAAACAGAGTAGTGCACCTCTAGGGAACTAGGGGGATACATGACTCAAACTGAGTAGCGCAACTCTAGGGAACAGGGGGATACATGACTCAAACTGAGTAGCGTATCTCTATGGAACTAGGGGATACATGACTCAAACTGAGTAGCGCAACTCTAGGGAACAGGGGGATACATGACTCAAACTAAATAACGCACCTCTAGCAAACTAGGGGCACACATGACACAAACTGAGTAGCGCACCTTTAAGGAAATAGGGGGATACATGACTCAAACTGAGCAGTGTACCTCTAGGGAACTAGGGGATACATGACTCAAACTGAGTAGCGCACCTCTAGGAAATTAGGGGATACATGACTCAAACTGAGTAGTGCACCTCTAGGGAACTAGGGGATACATGACTCAAACTGAGTAGCGCACCTCTAGGGAACTAGGGGATACATGACTCAAACTGAGCAGCGTACCTCTAGGGAACTAGGGGATACATAACTCCAGCTGACTAGCGCACCTCTACAGAACTAGGGGATACATGACTCAAACTGAGTAGCACACCTCTAGGGAATTAGGGGGATACTTGATTTAAACTGAGTAGCGTACCTCCACGGAACTAGGGGATACATGACTCAAACTGAGCAGCGTACCTCTAGGGAACTAGGGGATACATGACTCAAACTGAGTAGTGCACCTCTAGGGAACTAGGGGATACATGACTCAAACTGAGTAGCGCACCTCTACGGAACTAGGGGATAGATGACTCAAACTGATTAGCATACCTCTACGGATCTAGGGGATACATGACTCAAACTGAGTAACGTATCTCTACGGAACTAGGGGATACATGACTCAAACTGAGAGGCACACCTCTAGGGAACAGGGGGACTCTTTACTCAAACTGAGTGGGGCACCTCTAGGGAAATAGGGGGACACATGACACAAACTGAGTAGCGCACCTTTAAGGAAATAGGGGGATACATGACTCAAACTGAGTAGCGTACCTCTACGGAACTAGGGGATACATGACTCAAGCTGAGTAGTGTACCTCTACGGAACTAGGGAATACATGACTTAAACTGAGTAGCACACCTCCAGGGAAATAGGGGGATACATGACTCAAACTGAGTAGCGCACCTCCAGGGAAATAGGGGGATACATGACTCAAACTGAGTAGCGCACCTCTTGGGCAATAGGGGATACATGACTCAAATGAGTAGCGCACCTCTACGGAACTAGGGGATACATGACTCAAACGGAGTAGCGCACCTCTAGGGAACAGGGGGATACATGACTCAAACTGAATAGCGCACCTCTGGCGAACTAGGGGGATACATAACTCAAACTGAGCAGCGCACCTCTAGCTAACTAGGGGATACATGACTCAAAATGAGTAGCGCATCTCTAGGGAACTAGGGGATACATGACTCAAACTGAGTAGCGCACCTCTAGGGAACAGGGGGACACATGACTTAAACTGAATAGCGCAACTCTAGGGAACTAGGGGATACATGACTCAAACTGAGCAGCATACTTCTGCGGAACTAAGGGATACATGACTCAAACTAAGTAGCGTACCTCTACGGAACTAGGGGATAAATGACTCAAACTGAGTAGCGTACATCTACCAAACTAGGGGATAGATGACTCAAACTGATTAGTGTACCTCTACGGAACTAGGGGATACATGACTCAAACTAAGTGGCACACTTCTAGGGAACAGGGGGACACATGACTGAAACTGAGTGGCGCACCTCTAGGAAAGAGGGGCACACATGACACAAACTGAGTAGCGCACCTTTAAGGAAATAGGGGGATACATGACTCAAACTGAGTAGCGTACCTCTACGGAACTAGGGATACATGACTCAAGCTGAGTAGCGTACCTCTACGGAACTAGGGGAAACATGACTCAAACTGAGTAGTGCAACTTCTGGGAAAAGGGGGATACAGGACTCAAACTGAGCAGTGTACCTCTAGGGAACTAGGGGATACATGACTCAAACTGAGTAGCGCACCTCTAGGAAATTCGGGGATACATGACTCAAACTGAGTAGAGCACCTCTAGGGAACTAGGGGATACATGACTCAAACTGAGTAGCGCACCTCTAGGGAACTAGGGGGATACATGATTCAAACTGAGTAGCGTACCTCTACGGAACTAGGGGATACATGACTCAAACTGAGGAGCGTACCTCTAGGGAACTAGGGGATACATAACTCCAGCTGACTAGCGCACCTCTACAGAACTAAGGGATACATGACTCAAACTGAGTAGCACACCTCTAGGGAATTAGGGGATACTTGACTCAAACTGAGTAGCGTACCTCCACGGAACTAGGGGGACACATGACACAAACTGAGTAGCGCACCTTTAAGGAAATAGGGGGATGCATGACTCAAACTGAGTAGCGTACCTCTACGGAACTAGGGGATACATGATTCAAGCTGAGTAGCGTTCCTCTAGGGAACTAGGGGATACATGACTCAAACTGAGTAGCGCAACACTAGGAAACAGGAGGATACATGACTCAAACTGAATAGCGCACCTCTAGCGAACTAGGGGGATACATGACAAACTGAGCAGCGTACCTATAGGGAACTAGGGGATACATGACTCAAACCGAGTAGCCTACCTCTAGGGAATTAGGGGATACATGACTCAAACTGAGTAGTGCATCTCTAGGGAACTAGGGAATACATGACTCAAACTGAGTAGCGCACCTCTACAGAACTAGGGGATACATGACTCAAACTGAGTAGCGCACCTCTACGGAACTAGGGATACATGATTCAAACAGAGTAGTGCACCTCTAGGGAACTAGGGGGATACATGACTCAAACTGAGTAGCGCAACTCTAGGGAACAGGGGGATACATGACTCAAACTGAGTAGCGTATCTCTATGGAACTAGGGGATACATGACTCAAACTAAATAACGCACCTCTAGCAAACTAGGGGCACACATGACACAAACTGAGTAGCGCACCTTTAAGGAAATAGGGGGATACATGACTCAAACTGAGCAGTGTACCTCTAGGGAACTAGGGGATACATGACTCAAACTGAGCAGCGCACCTCTAGGAAATTAGGGGATACATGACTCAAACTGAGTAGTGCACCTCTAGGGAACTAGGGGATACATGACTCAAACTGAGTAGCGCACCTCTAGGGAACTAGGGGATACATGACTCAAACTGAGCAGCGTACCTCTAGGGAACTAGGGGATACATAACTCCAGCAGACTAGCGCACCTCTACAGAACTAGGGGATACATGACTCAAACTGAGTAGCACACCTCTAGGGAATTAGGGGGATACTTGACTCAAAGTGAGTAGCGTACCTCCACGGAACTAGGGGATATTTGACTCAAACTGAGCAGCGTACCTCTAGGGAACTAGGGGATACATAACTCAAACTGAGTAGTGCACCTCTTTGGAACTAGGGGATGCATGACTCAAAATGAGTAGCGCACCTCTAGGGAACAGGGGGACACATGACTTAAACTGAATAGCGCAACTCTAGGGAACTAGGGGATGCATGACTCAAACTGAGCAGCATATTTCTATGGAACTAAGGGATACATGACTCAAACTGAGTAGCGTACCTCTACGGAACTATGGGGTACATGACTCAAACTGAGTAGCGCACCTCTAGCGAACTAGGGGGATACATGACTCAAACTGAGTAGCGCACCTCTACGGAACTAGGGGATAGATGACTCAAACTGATTAGCATACCTCTACGGATCTAGGGGATACATGACTCAAACTGAGTAACGTATCTCTACGGAACTAGGGGATACATGACTCAAACTGAGTGGCACACCTCTAGGGAACAGGGGGACTCTTGACTCAAACTGAGTGGCGCACCTCTAGGGAAATAGGGGGACACATGACACAAACTGCGTAGCGCACCTTTAAGGAAATAGGGGGATACATGACTCAAACTGAGTAGCGTACCACTACGGAACTAGGGGATACATGACTCAAGCTGAGTAGCGTGCCTCTACGGAACTAGGGAATACATGACTCAAACTGAGTAGCGCACCTCCAGGGAAATAGGGGGATACATGACTCAAACTGAGTAGCGCACCTCCAGGGAAATAGGTGGATACATGACTCAAACTGAGTAGCGCACCTCTTGGGCAATAGGGGATATATGACTCAAATGAGTAGCGCACCTCTACGGAACTAGGGGATACATGACTCAAACGGAGTAGCGCACCTCTAGGGAACAGGGGGATACATGACTCAAACTGAATAGCGCACCTCTAGCGAACTAGGGGGATACATAACTCAAACTGAGCAGCGCACCTCTAGCTAACTAGGGGATACATGACTCAAAATGAGTAGCGCATCTCTAGGGAACTAGGGGATACATGACTCAAACTGAGTAGCGCACCTCTAGGGAACAGGGGGACACATGACTTAAACTGAATAGCGCAACTCTAGGGAACTAGGGGATACATGACTCAAACTGAGCAGCATACTTCTACGGAACTAAGGGATACATGACTCAAACTAAGTAGCGTACCTCTACGGAACTAGGGGATAAATGACTCAAACTGAGTAGCGTACCTCTACCAAACTAGGGGATAGATGACTCAAACTGATTAGTGTACCTCTACGGAACTAGTGGATACATGACTCAAACTAAGTGGCACACTTCTAGGGAACAGGGGGACACATGACTGAAACTGAGTGGCGCACCTCTAGGGAAAGAGGGGCACACATGACACAAACTGAGTAGCGCACCTTTAAGGAAATAGGGGGATACATGACTCAAACTGAGTAGCGTACCTCTACGGAACTAGGGGAAACATGACTCAAACTGAGTAGTGCAACTCCTGGGAAAAGGGGGATACAGGACTCAAACTGAGCAGTGTACCTCTAGGGAACTAGGGGATACATGACTCAAACTGAGTAGCGCACCTCTAGGAAATTCAGGGATACATGACTCAAACTGAGTAGTGCACCTCTAGGGAACTAGGGGATACATGACTCAAACTGAGTAGCGCACCTCTAGGGAACAAGGGGATTCATGATTCAAACTGAGTAGCGTACCTCTACGGAACTAGGGGATACATGACTCAAACTGAGCAGCGTGCCTCTAGGGAACTAGGGGATACATAACTCCAGCTGACTAGCGCACCTCTACAGAACTAAGGGATACATGACTCAAACTGAGTAGCACACCTCTAGGGAATTAGGGGATACTTGACTCAAACTGAGTAGCGTACCTCCACGGAACTAGGGGGACACATGACACAAACTGAGTAGCGCACCTTTAAGGAAATAGGGGGATGCATGACTCAAACTGAGTAGCGTACCTCTACGGAACTAGGGGATACATGATTCAAGCTGAGTAGCGTTCCTCTAGGGAACAAGGGGATACATGACTCAAACTGAGTAGCGCAACTCTAGGAAACAGGAGGATACATGACTCAAACTGAATAGCGCACCTCTAGCGAACTAGGGGATACATGACAAACTGAGCAGCGTACCTATAGGGAACTAGGGGATACATGACTCAAACCGAGTAGCCTACCTCTAGGGAATTAGGGGATACATGACTCAAACTGAGTAGTGCATCTCTAGGGAACTAGGGAATACATGACTCAAACTGAGTAGCGCACCTCTACAGAACTAGGGGATACATGACTCAAACTGAGTAGCGCACCTCTACGGAACTAGGGGATACATGATTCAAACAGAGTAGTGCACCTCTAGGGAACTAGGGGATACATGACTCAAACTGAGTAGCGCAACTCTAGGTAACAGGGGGATACATGACTCAAACTGAGTAGCGTATCTCTATGGAACTAGGGGATACATGACTCAAACTGAGTAGCGCAACTCTAGGGAACAGGGGATACATGACTCAAACTAAATAACGCACCTCTAGCAAACTAGGGGCACACATGACACAAACTGAGTAGCGCACCTTTAAGGAAATAGGGGATACATGACTCAAACTGAGCAGTGTACCTCTAGGGAACTAGGGGATACATGACTCAAACTGAGTAGCGCACCTCTAGGAAATTAGGGGATACATGACTCAAACTGAGTAGTGCACCTCTAGGGAACTAGGGGATACATGACTCAAACTGAGTAGCGCACCTCTAGGGAACTAGGGGATACATGACTCAAACTGAGCAGCGTACCTCTAGCGAACTAGGGGATACATAACTCCAGCTGATTAGCGCACCTCTAGAGAACTAGGGGATACGTGACTCAAACTGAGTAGCACACCTCTAGGGAATTAGGGGGATACTTGACTCAAACTGAGTAGCGTACCTCCACGGAACTAGGGGATACATGACTCAAACTGAGCAGCGCACCTCTAGGGAACTAGGGGATACATGACTCAAACTGAGTAGCGCACCTCTAGGGAACAGGGGGACACATGACTTAAACTGAATAGCGCAACTCTAGGGAACTAGGGGATACATGACTCAAACTGAGCAGCATACTTCTACGGAACTAAGGGATACATGACTCAAACTAAGTAGCGTACCTCTACGGAACTAGGGGATAAATGACTCAAACTGAGTAGCGTACCTCTACCAAACTAGGGGATAGATGACTCAAACTGATTAGTGTACCTCTACGGAACTAGTGGATACATGACTCAAACTAAGTGGCACACTTCTAGGGAACAGGGGGACACATGACTGAAACTGAGTGGCGCACCTCTAGGGAAAGAGGGGCACACATGACACAAACTGAGTAGCGCACCTTTAAGGAAATAGGGGATACATGACTCAAACTGAGTAGCGTACCTCTACGGAACTAGGGAAACATGACTCAAACTGAGTAGTGCAACTCCTGGGAAAAGGGGGATACAGGACTCAAACTGAGCAGTGTACCTCTAGGGAACTAGGGATACATGACTCAAACTGAGTAGCGCACCTCTAGGAAATTCGGGGATACATGACTCAAACTGAGTAGTGCACCTCTAGGGAACTAGGGGATACATGACTCAAACTGAGTAGCGCACCTCTAGGGAACAAGGGGGATTCATGATTCAAACTGAGTAGCGTACCTCTACGGAACTAGGGGATACATGACTCAAACTGAGCAGCGTACCTCTAGGGAACTAGGGGATACATAACTCCAGCTGACTAGCGCACCTCTACAGAACTAAGGGATACATGACTCAAACTGAGTAGCACACCTCTAGGGAATTAGGGGATACTTGACTCAAACTGAGTAGCGTACCTCCACGGAACTAGGGGGACACATGACACAAACTGAGTAGCGCACCTTTAAGGAAATAGGGGGATGCATGACTCAAACTGAGTAGCGTACCTCTACGGAACTAGGGGATACATGATTCAAGCTGAGTAGCGTTCCTCTAGGGAACAAGGGGATACATGACTCAAACTGAGTAGCGCAACTCTAGGAAACAGGAGGATACATGACTCAAACTGAATAGCGCACCTCTAGCGAACTAGGGGATACATGACAAACTGAGCAGCGTACCTATAGGGAACTAGGGGATACATGACTCAAACCGAGTAGCCTACCTCTAGGGAATTAGGGGATACATGACTCAAACTGAGTAGTGCATCTCTAGGGAACTAGGGAATACATGACTCAAACTGAGTAGCGCACCTCTACAGAACTAGGGGATACATGACTCAAACTGAGTAGCGCACCTCTACGGAACTAGGGGATACATGATTCAAACAGAGTAGTGCACCTCTAGGGAACTAGGGGAATACATGACTCAAACTGAGTAGCGCAACTCTAGGTAACAGGGGATACATGACTCAAACTGAGTAGCGTATCTCTATGGAACTAGGGGATACATGACTCAAACTGAGTAGCGCAACTCTAGGGAACAGGGGGATACATGACTCAAACTAAATAACGCACCTCTAGCAAACTAGGGCACACATGACACAAACTGAGTAGCGCACCTTTAAGGAAATAGGGGGATACATGACTCAAACTGAGCAGTGTACCTCTAGGGAACTAGGGGATACATGACTCAAACTGAGTAGCGCACCTCTAGGAAATTAGGGGATACATGACTCAAACTGAGTAGTGCACCTCTAGGGAACTAGGGGATACATGACTCAAACTGAGTAGCGCACCTCTAGGGAACTAGGGGATACATGACTCAAACTGAGCAGCGTACCTCTAGCGAACTAGGGGATACATAACTCCAGCTGATTAGCGCACCTCTACAGAACTAGGGGATACATGACTTCAACTGAGTAGCACACCTCTAGGGAATTAGGGGGATACTTGACTCAAACTGAGTAGCGTACCTCCACGGAACTAGGGGATACATGACTCAAACTGAGTCGTGCACCTCTAGGGAACTAGGGGATACATGACTCAAAATGAGTAGCGCACCTCTAGGGAACAGGGGGACACATGACTTAAACTGATTAGCGCAACTCTAGGGAACTAGGGGATACATGACTCAAACTGAGCAGCATATTTCTACGGAACTAAGGGATACATGACTCAAACTGAGTAGCGTACCTCTACGGAACTATGGGATACATGACTCAAACTGAGTAGCGCACCTCTAGCGAACTAGGGGGATACATGACTCAAACTGAGTAGCGCACCTCTACGGAACTAGGGGATAGGTGACTCAAACTGATTAGCATACCTCTACGAATCTAGGGGATACATGACTCAAACTGAGTAACGTATCTCTACGGAACTAGGGGATACATGACTCAAACTGAGTGGCACACCTCTAGGGAACAGGGGGACTCTTGACTCAAACTGAGTGGCGCACCTCTAGGGAAATAGGGGGACACATGACACAAACTGCGTAGCGCACCTTTAAGGAAATAGGGGGATACATGACTCAAACTGAGTAGCGTACATCTACGAAACTAGGGGATACATGACTCAAGCTGAGTAGCGTACCTCTACGAAACTAGGGGAAACATGACTCAAACTGAGTAGCGCAACTCTAGCAAACTAGGGGGATACATGACTCAAACTGAGCAGCGTACCTCTAGGGAACTAGGGGATACATAACTCAAACTGAGCAGCGCACCTCTAGGGATTTAGGGTATACATGACTCAAACTGAATAGTGCACCTCTAGGGAACTAGGGGATACATGACTCAAACTGAGTAGCGCACCTCTACAGAACTAGGGGATACTTGACTCAAACTGAGTAGCGTACCTCTACGGAACTAGGGGATACATGACTCAAACTGAACAGCGTACCTCTAGGGAACTAGGGGATACATGACTCAAACTGAGTAGCGCACCTCTAGGGAACTAGGGGATACATGACTCAAACTGAGCATCGTACCTCTAGGGAACTAGGGGATACATGACTCAAACTGAGTAGTGCACCTCTAGGGAGCTAGGGGGATACATGATTCAAACTGAGTAGCGCACCTCTAGGGTACAGGGGGATACATGACTCAAACTGAATAGCGCACCTCTAGCGAACTAGGGGGATACATGACTCAAACTGAGCAGCGTACCTCTACGGAACTAGGATATACATGACTCAAACTGAGTAGCGTACCTCTACGGAATTAGGGGATACATGACTCAAACTGAGCAGCGTACCTCTAGGGAACTAGGGGGCCATGACTCAAACTGAATAGCTCACCTCTAGGGAACTAGAGGGATACATGACTCAAACTGAGTAGCATACCTTTACGGAACTAGGGGATACATGACTCAAACTGAGCAGCGTACATCAAGGAACTAGGGGATACATGACTCAAACTGAGCAGCGTACCTCTAGGGAACTAGGGGATGCATGACTCAAACTGAGCAGCGTACCTCTACGGAACTAGGGGATACTTGACTCAAACTGAGTAGCGTACCTCTACGTAACTAGGGGATACATGACTCAAACTGAGCAGCGTACCTCTAGGGAACTAGGGGATACATGACTCAAACTGAGTAGTGCACCTCTAGTGAACTAGGGGGATACATGACTCAAACTGAGTAGCGCACCTCTACGGAACTAGGGGATACATCACTCAAAAAGAGTAGCGCACCTCTAGGGAACTAGGGGGATACATGACTCAAACTGAGTAGCGTACCTCTACGGAACTAGGGGATACATGACTTAAAATGAGTTGCGCACCTCTAGGGAACTAGGGGATACATGACTCAAACTGAGTAGCGCAACTCTAGGGAACTAGGGGATACATGACTCAAACTGAGTAGCGTACCTCTACGGAACTAGGGGATACATGACTTAAAATGAGTAGCGCACCTCTAGGGAACTAGGGGATACATGACTCAAACTGAGCAGCGTGCCTCTAGGGAACTAGGGGATACATGACTCAAACTGAATAGCGCACCTCTAGGGAACTAGGGGATACATGACTCAAACTGAGTAGCATACCTTTACGGAACTAGGGGATACATGACTCAAACTGAGCAGCGTACATCAGGGAACTAGGGGATACATGACTCAAACTGAGCAGCGTACCTCTAGGGAACTAGGGGATACATGACTCAAACTGAGCAGCGTACCTCTACGGAACTAGGGGATACTTGACTCAAACTGAGTAGCGTACCTCTACGTAACTAGGGGATACATGACTCAAACTGAGCAGCGTACCTCTAGGGAACTAGGGGATACATGACTCAAACTGAGTAGCGCACCTCTAGTGAACTAGGGGGATACATGACTCAAACTGAGTAGCGCACCTCTACGGAACTAGGGGATACATGACTCAAAAAGAGTAGCGCACCTCTAGGGAACTAGGGGGATACATGACTCAAACTTAGTAGCGTACCTCTACGGAACTAGGGGATACATGACTTAAAATGAGTAGCGCACCTCTAGGGAACTAGGGGATACATGACTCAAACTGAGTAGCGCAACTCTAGGGAACTAGGGGATACATGAGTCAAACTGAATAGCGCAACTCTAGGGAACTAGGGGATACATGACTCAAACTGAATAGCGCACCTCTAGCGAACTAGGGGGATACATGACCCAAACTGAGCAGCGTACTTCTACGGAACTAGGTGATACATGACTGAAACTGAGTAGCGCACCTCTAGGGAAATAGGGGGATACATGACTCAAACTGAGAAGCGTACCTCTATGGAACTAGGGAGAGCCATGACTCGAACTGAGTAGCGCACCTCTAGGGAACTAGGGGATACATGACTCAAACTGAGTAGCGCACCTCTAGTGAACTAGGGGGATACATGACTCAAACTGAGTAGCGCACCTCTACGGAACTAGGGGATACATCACTCAAAAAGAGTAGCGCACCTCTAGGGAACTAGGGGGATACATGACTCAAACTGAGTAGCGTACCTCTACGGAACTAGGGGATACATGACTTAAAATGAGTTGCGCACCTCTAGGGAACTAGGGGATACATGACTCAAACTGAGTAGCGCAACTCTAGGGAACTAGGGGATACATGACTCAAACTGAGTAGCGTACCTCTACGGAACTAGGGGATACATGACTTAAAATGAGTAGCGCACCTCTAGGGAACTAGGGGATACATGACTCAAACTGAGCAGCGTACCTCTAGGGAACTAGGGGATACATGACTCAAACTGAATAGCGCACCTCTAGGGAACTAGGGGGATACATGACTCAAACTGAGTAGCATACCTTTACGGAACTAGGGGATACATGACTCAAACTGAGCAGCGTACATCAGGGAACTAGGGGATACATGACTCAAACTGAGCAGCGTACCTCTAGGGAACTAGGGGATACATGACTCAAACTGAGCAGCGTACCTCTACGGAACTAGGGGATACTTGACTCAAACTGAGTAGCGTACCTCTACGTAACTAGGGGATACATGACTCAAACTGAGCAGCGTACCTCTAGGGAACTAGGGGATACATGACTCAAACTGAGTAGCGCACCTCTAGTGAACTAGGAGGATACATGACTCAAACTGAGTAGCGCACCTCTACGGAACTAGGGGATACATGACTCAAAAGAGTAGCGCACCTCTAGGGAACTAGGGGGATACATGACTCAAACTTAGTAGCGTGCCTCTACGGAACTAGGGGATACATGACTTAAAATGAGTAGCGCACCTCTAGGGAACTAGGGGATACATGACTCAAACTGAGTAGCGCAACTCTAGGGAACTAGGGGATACATGAGTCAAACTGAATAGCGCAACTCTAGGGAACTAGGGGATACATGACTCAAACTGAATAGCGCACCTCTAGCGAACTAGGGGGATACATGACCCAAACTGAGCAGCGTACTTCTACGGAACTAGGTGATACATGACTGAAACTGAGTAGCGCACCTCTAGGGAAATAGGGGGATACATGACTCAAACTGAGAAGCGTACCTCTATGGAACTAGGGAGAGCCATGACTCGAACTGAGTAGCGCACCTCTAGGGAACATGGGTGTGAGAAGTTGGCCTGGCATATGCTGTCCACTAGTTCTAGTGGGCACCTTGCACCAGTCCAAACGACCTTTATTGATGATAGGTTTGAAGACAACCTTTAGTGAAAGCTATCCTAGTGGTAACTATGGAGAGCAGCCTTCAGGCTAAGTCTTGAAGGAGTGTTAAGCTGTTTGTTTTACCAGTTATAATCTCATGAATGACCAAATGAAAGGAGAACCACACCAGGTATATATATAAAATATATGTATTTATTACTAAACACTACCCAATAGTCTCTTTATGAGGCTAGAGGTCAAAGTACACAAGTTACAAGTCAAATAGCACAGTAAATCAGCACAATATACGATTAGCCCTAGGGGCGTACCAAACCATATATTAAGAAAGTGGTATAAGAACCACGACTTGAGTAGACACAAGGCCTAGAGCCTGTAGAATCACTGGGACCCCAAGGAGCCACCCAAGGTAGTGACACAGGAGACCCACGGGAGCCGTGTGCAGTGTGGGAACACAGCCGCGAGCTCCGTTAACATCTATGGGAAAGTCGCGGTTAGAATTTTAAAGGTTAAGGACACTTAGAAATGGATTAGGACCAAACCCTCTTGGACTTAGACAGTTCTAGGGTCAACACCCACGGGAGCACCGGAGTACTCGAGTTACCTCACCCAGGGAAGCCGGGTGCATAGGTGTCAAATGGTGTCGGGTCGCGCCGTTGATTTCAATGGCAGCCTGCGAAGAAGTGCTACTGCCGGGAAGATGCGAAGTGTCCGAAGAGATCCAAGCCTGGATCGGAGATGAGAAGAACCTGAAAGCAGAGGGGACAGAGTCTGGGTCACTTGCCAGTGACCAGGGGCACGATAGTCGAATGCCCACCGATGTCGGGTGTTTCAGGTGAAAGAGGTGAAGCTTGACTCTTCAGCCACGAGGCCCCGGAGGCGTCGACGATGAGCAGGAGCTGGATTCGAGCTGTCCCACAAAGGATGTCAAGTGCTGCAGTTTTGGTGTCCGGATTGAACACAACAAGCCTTGGCAACAGCAACCCACGCAGAACGGAGAAAGATGCTTTGGTGCAAACCAGCAAGGTCTGAGGGACTCACCACGCAGTAGGGAGTGAGGGCACATCTGGAGCAACTAGAAAAGCCCAAAGAAAATCAGAGTTGCCTTCACAGGGACCCACCAGTTGATGGACCAGGGATCGCGAAGGAGCCTCGAGCGGAAATGCAAGAAGCGGGCCCACGGAACACTCGTGGAGTGTAGGCTCACAATCTTTGGTGCAAATGGTGCTCGGGGCCTGGGCTACAAGTAACCCAAAGCAGGACTTCAAGAGACGTCGAGAAGTCAATGCACTAGCAAATGTGCACGTGACCAGGAGTTCCGGTTCCACGCTACTCACGAGGGCTGCAGGTCTCAGATTTGCTGGGGACTCGGGTCAGCCTCTGAAGTGTATGGAAATCTTCTTCCTGTGTTGCAAATGCTTCGGAGTCCGGCGGGAGGTTCGGACATGCAGACCAGCAAAATGCTTCATTGGTGCCTGCCAAGCAGGGGAGTCACTCCTTGACCCCAAGGGAGATTTCTTCAGTCCTCTAGTCTTGAATAGAGTGTCGAAGTTCCAGGATTCAGCTTCAGAGTTTCGTCCAGGGATATCTAAAGTCCTGTTGCCAGGGGTTCCTTACTTATACCTAAGAAAGGGGTTGGACTAACTCTGGGGACCCACCTATGGGAGGGTTTGGAAAGAGGGGTGGCTACACCCATTTCCTTTGTCCAGTTTCACGCCAGAGCAGGGGCTGGCAGCCCCTGCAACTGGTTTGAACTGGGGTATGCATGAGGACACCAAATGTGCCCCCAGTGCAGGACTTCAAAGCACTCTTGGAGTGCACCCACCCAGCCCTAATCCACTAAGGCCTGTCTGGGAGGTGGTAACACCTCCCTGTGACAGGAAACCTATTGTCCAGGCCTCCCCTGCCGGAGTTTCGGTCAGCAGCAGGAGGCCAGACTCGTGTCTGTGGCTGCAGCATCCGTTTTGTGATGCCAGGCTCTGTAAAGTCTCTACCGGGTATACCGGTGCTGTCATGTCTCTCCCTCTAGAAGGGTGGCATCATACTCCCACACCAGTTACTGGTGTGGGGGTATGATTCCAATGTGTTTGACACCAAACACGACATGTTTCCGTGCAGCCATCCCAAAGTTAGCATTTACAGCGAGGATATAATGCACTTAAGAGTATATGGTCAGGCTGCACCACAGACAACCCCGGAGAGGAGATTCCGAAGGCTGCAGAGGGCTCTGCTCATGCATGGGCACCCCCTCACATAAAACCAAGCACCCTGCCTTCAGGATTGATAAGGCCTGCCATAGGGGTGACTGATAGGTTTCTATGTGCAGTGATAGGTGAGATATAGTGAACCTATATCTCTGTAAGGGGTGCATGCACCACCTTACTCAGGCTGCTGTAGCAGTCCTGTTGTGTCATTTTGGAGGGCCTTCCAGGGGTGGCACAATACATGCTTCAGCCCCTGGTAGGCCTCTGGGGTACCTATGCCCTGGGTACATAGTATACCATATACTAGGGACTTATAAGGGCACCCCAGAATCCAATCTGAAATGTACTTAAGGTACATGGAATCAATTTAGAGAGGAAGCAGCTAGGCTGGGGTCCTGGATAGAAGGGCCCCAGCCAGACTAAAGTCGAAAAACAGTGATACTTCAGCAAAAAGTGGGGGTAACCATAAGAGGTAGATCCTACTCTCCTACACAACCCCCCCCCCCAAACGCAGGGACAATTAAACTAACCTTGACCAGTTGAGTCTTCATGTTCTAAGTGGAAATATCTGGAGAGTCCATCTGCATTGGCATGGTTACTCCCAGGTCTATGTTCCACTGTATAATCCATCCCCTGTAGGGAAATGGACCACCTCACAAGTTTGGGGTTTTCACCCTTCATCTGTTTTAGCCATAAGAGGGGCTTATGGTCTGTCTGAACAATGAAGTGAGTGCCAAACAAGTATGGCCTCAGCTTCTTCAGAGCCCAAACCACAGCAAAGGCCTCCCTCTCAATGGCTGACCAACGTTTCTCTCTGGGGGTCAGCCTTCTGCTTATAAAAGCTACTGGCTGATCCTGACCTTCATCATTCAACTGTGATAGTACAGCCCCTACCCCCAACTCAGATGCATCTGTTTGCACAATGAACTTTTGGAGTAATCAGGACTCTGCAGAATGGGGGCAGTGCACATGGCCTGCTTCAGGTCATCAAATGCCTTTTGACAGCTAACTGTCCACTGAACCTTTTGGGCATTTTCTTAGAGGGTTAAGTCATTCAGCGGTGTCACTATTGATCCATACCCCTTGACAAATCTTCTGTAATACCCAGTCAGGCCTAAGAAGGCTCTCACCTGAGTCTGGGTAGTTGGAGCAACCCAGTCCATGATGGTCTGGATTTTGCTCTGCAATGGTTGAACCTGGCCTCCACCCACAAGGTGGCCCAGGTACACAACCTGACTCTGCCCTATCTGGCACTTAGTGGCCTTGATAGTTAGGCCTGCCTTCTGCAGGGCCTCCAAAACATTCCTGAGGTGGACCAGGTGATCCTCCCAGGTGGAGCTAAAGACAGCAATATCATCTAGATATGCTGCACTATAGGCTTCCAGACCTGTAAGGACTGTGTTCACCAACCTCTGAAAAGTGGCAGGTGCATTTTTCAAACCAAAGGGCATCACCACAAATTGGTAAAGACCCACCAGGGGTAGAAAATGCAGTTTTTGGCTTTGCATCATCAGCTAGTCTGATCTGCCAGTAGCCAGCTGTCAGGTCAAATGTTCTTAGATACTTGGCTGAGGCCAAAGTGTCTATTAGCTCATCTGCCCTGGGGATTGGATGGGCATCAGTCCTAGTGACTGCATTGAGGCCTCTGTAGTCCACACAAAACCTCATCTCTCTCTTGCCATCTTTGGTGTGAGGTTTAGGCACCAGGACTACTGGACTAGCCCAAGGGCTATCTGAAGGCTCAATGACACCCAGTTCCAACTTTTTGTGGACTTCTGTCCTGATACAGTCCCTGACCTGGTCAGGTTGCCTGTAAATCTTACTTTTAACAGGCAGACTGTCCCCAGTGTCCACTTCATGAGTGCACCAGGTGGTCTGACTTGGAGTCAGAGAGAACATGTGTTTGAACTGATTGAGCACCTGTCTACAATCAGTTTGCTGCTGGGCAGTGAGGCTGCCTGCCAAGGCTACACCATCTACTGACCCATCCTCAGGGTTCTGTGAGAGCAGGTCAGGGAGTGGGTCACTCTCTTCCTCCTGTCCCTCATCAGTTGCCATGAGCAAGCCCATGTCAGCCCTGTCCACATATGGCTTTAGCCTGTTGACATGGAGCACCCTATGGGGGCTCCTGGGAGTTCCCAGGTCTACCAGATAGGTAACCTCTCCCTTCTGTTCAACAATTGTATGGGGGCCACTCCACTTGTCTTGGAGGGCTGCTGGGGCCACTGGCTCCAACACCCACACCTTCTGCCCTGGCTTGTAAACAGTCAGCACAGCCTTTTGGTCATGCCAGGCTTTCTGTAATTCCTGGCTAGCCTCAAGGTTTTTGGTTGCCTTTTTCATATACTCAGCCATCCTGGAGCGGAGACCAAGTACATAGTCCACTATGTCCTGTTTAGGGGTTTGAGAGGTAACTCCCAACCTTCCTTCACCAGACACAATGGACCCCTGACAGGATGGCCAAACAAAAGTTCAAAAGGGCTGTAGCCAACCCCTTTTGAGGCACCTCCCTGTATGCAAATAAAAGGCAGGGCAAGAGTATGTCCCATCTTCGCCTAAGCTTTTCTGGGAGCCCTTTAATCATGCCCTTCAAGGTTTTGTTGAACCTTTCAACTAAACCATTGCATTATGGGTGATAGGGTGTGGTGAATTTATAAGTCACTCCACACTCCTTCCACATTGCAGTCAAGTAACTGGACATAAAGTTTGCATCTCTGTCAGATACTACCTCCTTAGGAAAGCCCACTCTTGAGAAAATTCCCAGGAGGGCCCTTGCCACCACAGGTGCTGTAGTGGTCCTAAGGGGAATGGCTTCTGGGTACCTGGTGGCATGGTCCACCACCACCAGGATAAACCTGTGCCCAGATGCTGTTTGGGGATCCATGGGACCAACTATGTCAATCCCCACCCTCTCAAAGGGAACCCCCACCACAGGTGACTTCCCACTGGCTTGGCAGGTTACACAGGAGCGACAAAACTCCTTGGTGTCTTCAGACATGTGGGGACAGTGAAAGTGAGGGACAATCCTGTCCCAAGTCTTGTTCTGGCCCAGGTGACCTGCTAAAGTAATATCATGGGCTAGTGTCAATAGGAAGCCCCTGAACTTCAGAGGTATAACCAACCTCCTGGCTGCTCCAGGCCTGGGGTCTCTACTCTCTGAGTACAGGAGTCCATCATCCCAATACATCTTATGGGTGCCACTAGCATTCCCAGCAGCCTCAGCAGCAGCTTGCTGTCTGAGGGGTTCAAGAGAGGGGCAGTTCAGCTGCTCCTGGCTCAGATCTTCCCTGGAAGGGCCCCCTGTCCCCAAGAACTCAACCTGATCAGGTTCAAGCTCCCCTGGGACAGTTCCTTCTTCAGGCCTGAGATCATCTTCCTCAAAAGACTGGTCTGCTTCCTGAGCCAAGGGGGAAGGCACTGCCTTAACCCTACTGCTCCTCCTCTTGGGAGGCACCTGGTCCATTATTCCAGAATCCAGGGCCTGTTCAGTTTTTGACATTTTTGCCTGTGACCTGGTCACAGAAAAGACATGTGCAGGGATCCCTAGCATTTCTGCATGTGTCCTGAGCTCCACCTCTGCCCAAGCTGAGGTTTCAAGATCATTGCCAAGCAAGCATTCGACTGGTAGGTCTGCACTCACCACAACCTTCTTAAGGCCAGTTACCCCTCCCCAGGAGAAGTTAACAACTGCCAGAGAATGGTTTGTTCTGACATTGCTAGCATTGGTCACTTGGTACATTTCACCAAGTATAATCTGCCCAGGATCCACAAGATCTTTTGTCACCATTGTGACACTTGCTCCTGTGTCCCTGAATGCCCAAGCCTCTTTTCCATTAATCAAAGGCTGCTGTCTGTACTTGCCCAAATTATTGGGATTCACAAGGGGGGACATATCCATGCCCCCATCACAGACTAGCACAGCCTGAGTTGGCACTCTGAATAGGCCAGAGCCCATCTCAGTACCCAGGGTCAACCTTACTACACCCTTATTCTGAGTACCTCCACCACCTTTTGTAGCTGGACTAGGGGGAACAGTTGCCTTAGGGGCAATGGTGGCTGGATTAGAGTCCTTGGACTTGGTGCAGTCACTTGTCCAGTGAGTTTTCTGCCCACAGATTTTGCACAATGGTTTCTTTTGGCCTTTTCCTTTGGTAGATTGGGATTCCCCACCAGATGCAGATTTTTGGGGACCTTGAAAAGACTTCTGGTCTTTACCCTTTTCCCCACCCTTGTCAGAGTTTTTGGAATCTTGCTTCTTCTGGTCACCACCTTGGTTCTGTACCTTCTGCCTCACCCTGGTTCTGACCCATTTTTCTGCCTTCTTTCCCAATTCTTGGGGAGAGGTCAGATCAGAGTCAACCAGGTACTGATGTAGCAACTGATTCTGACAGTTATTAAGAATCTGCTCCCTCATGATTAAATTATACAATCCTTTGAAGTCACACACCTTACTGCCAAGTAACCAGCCTTCCAGAGCCTTAGTAGCACATTCTACAAAGTCCACCCAGTCCTGTGTCTGTGCCTTTTGGGTATCTCTGAACTTTACCTGTATTGCTCAGTGGTTAGGCCAAACCCATCTATCAGTGCACTCTTCAGGACATGGTAATCATCAGCATCCTCTTCTCTAACAGTGAGGAGCTTGTCTCTACCTTTGTCTGCAAAGGAGAGCCACAAGATTGCTGCCCACTGCTCCTGGGAGACCCTCTGAACTTTACAGGCCCTTTCCAGTGCAGTAATCCATTTGTGGATGTCATCCCCACTCTGGTAGGGAGGGACAATCTTGCTCAGGTTTCTATGGTCATAAGACCTTTCCCTACCACTAGGAAGTTGCTGCCACCATGGGACTCTAGTCCCAACTTTCTTCTTTGTCTATGAGGCTCTAGGGACTCCCTGTCTATAGCCAACTGCTCTCTTCTGATCCTAAGCTGAGCTTCTCCATACTTGAGCAGTCTCTCTTTCCTTTCATGAAAGGATTCCCTCCTATGAGAGGAAACAGAGGTCCCTACTGAGGTGTCAGAATGGTTAGACTCCTGAGAAGGAGATCTTGACCTTCTAGGCACACTCACAACTCTTCCTGGTGGGACAAAGGGGAGGCCATTCTGGTCCTCCTCCTCATCTTCAGGAGGAGCTGGATTTTCCAGGGCAAGATCATTGTCATCTTCCTGGCCAGTTTCAGAGGTCAGGTCCTGGGTTTCTTCACCCCTGGTCCCTTCCTCATCTTCTGCCCTCCCTCTCTGCCTACCCCTTCAGACCCTGTGGGTCTTCTGAGATCATCCAACAGAAGCACCTCTATGAGGCGTTGGGTGTTGGCACTTTTGCCTGTCTTCAGATTCCTAGTACTGCACAATGCTCTCAATTCCAAGAATGGGAGGTTGTCATACTTGGATGGTAGAAGCCCATTGGCTTCTGGCAGGGACCCACTGGTTCCTGGCCTTGAAGACATCACTAGTGAGGTGTGGTGAATGCACTACCTACTCTAGTGTGGCCTACTAAACTCTCTTGAGTTGTAAAAAGGGTGTGCTAAGCCCTTGACACACAACTCTAAGTTCAGTAGAACTTACTGTATTTCTAAGCTTGAATTTATATGTACCTGAGGTACCTTTAGTGGTTTTCAGTTAGTCACACACTTGAGATTATCTGGTAAAACAGAGGCAAGCTTGAATCCAAACGCTGCACACCAATGTGAGAAGTTGGCCTGGCATATGCTGTCCACTAGTTCTAGTGGGCACCTTGCACCAGTCCAAACGACCTTTATTGATGATAGGTTTGAAGACAACCTTTAGTGAAAGCTATCCTAGTGGTAGCTATGGAGAGCAGCCTTCAGGCTAAGTCTTGAAGGAGTGTTAAGCTGTTTGTTTTACCAGTTATAATCTCATGAATGACCAAATGAAAAGAGAACCACACCAGGTATATATATAAAATATATGTATTTATTACTAAACACTACCCAATAGTCTCTTTATGAGGCTAGAGGTCAAAGTACACAAGTTACAAGTCAAATAGCACAGTAAATCAGCACAATATACGATTAGCCCTAGGGGCGTACCAAACCATATATTAAGAAAGTGGTATAAGAACCACGACTTGAGTAGACACAAGGCCTAGAGCCTGTAGAATCGCCGGGACCCCAAGGAACCACCCAAGGTAGTGACACAGGAGACCCACGGGAGCCGTGTGCAGTGTGAGAACACAGCCGCGAGCTCTGTTAACGTGTATGGGAAAGTCGCGGTTAGAATTTTAAAGGTTAAGGACACTTAGAAATGAATTAGGACCAAACCCTCTTGGAATTAGACAGTTCTAGGGTCAACACCCACGGGAGCACCGGAGTACTCGAGTTACCTCACCCAGGGAAGCCGGGTGCAAAGGTGTCAAATGGTGTCGGGTCGCGTCGTCGATTTCAATGGCAGTCTGCGAAGAAGTGCTACTGCCGGGAAGATACGAAGTGTCTGAAGAGATCCAAGCCTGGATCGGAGATGAGAAGAAACTGAAAGCAGAGGGGACAGAGTCTGGGTCACTTGCCAGTGACCAGGGGCACGATAGTCGAATGCCCACCGATGTCGGGTGTTTCAGGTGAAAGAGGTGAAGCTTGACTCTTCAGCCACGAGGCCCCGGAGGCGTCGACGACAACCAGGAGCTGGATTCGAGCTGTCCCACAAAGGATGTCGAGGGCTGCAGTGTTGGTGTCCGGATTGAACACAACAAGCCTTGGCAACAGCAACCCATGCAGAACGGAGAAAGATGCTTCGGTGCAGACCAGCAAGGTCTGAGGGACTCACCACGTGGAGGGGAGTCAGGGCACGTCTGGAGCAACCAGAAAAGCCCAAAGAAAATCAGAGTTGCCTTCACAGGGACCCACCAGTCGACAGACCAGGGATCGCGAAGGAGCCTCGAGCGGAAATGCAAGAAGCGGGTCCATGGAACACTCGTGGAGTGTAGGCTCACAATCTTTGGTGCAAATGGTGCTCGGGGACTGGGCTACAATTAACCCAAAGCAGGACTTCAAGAGACGTCGAGAAGTCAATGCACTAGCAAATGTGCACGGTCACCAGGAGTTTGGGTTCCACACTACTCACGAGGGCTGCGGGTCTCAGCTTTGCTGGGGACTCGGGTCTGCCTCTGAGATGTCTGGAAATCCTCTTCCTGTGTTGCAAATGCTTCGGAGTCCGGCGGGAGCTTCAGAGATGCAGACTGGCAAAATGCTTTGTTGGTGCCTGCCAAGCAGGGGAGTCACTCCTTGACCCCAAGGGAGATTTCTTCAGTCCTCTAGTCTTGAATAGAGCGTCGAAGTTCCAGGATTCAGCTTCAGAGTTTCGTCCAGGGATATCTAAAATCCTGTTGCCAGGGGTTCCTTACTTAGACCTAAGAAAGGGGTTGGACTAACTCTGGGGACCCACCTATGGGAGGGTTTGGAAAGAGGGGTGGCTACACCCATTTCCTTTGTCCAGTTTCACGCCAGAGCAGGGGCTGGCAGCCCCTGCAACCGGTTTGAACTGGGGTATGCACGAGGACACCAAATGTGCCCCCAGTGCAGGACTTCAAAGCACTCTTGGAGTGCACCCACCCAGCCCTAATCCACTAAGGCCTGTCTGGGAGGTGGTAACACCTCCCTGTGACAGGAAACCTATTGTCCAGGCCTCCCCTGCCGGAGTTTCGGTCAGCATCAGGAGGCCAGACTCGTGTCTGTGGCTGCAGCATCCATTTTGTGATGCCAGGCTCTGTAAAGTCTCTACCGGGTATACCGGTGCTGTCATGTCTCTCCCTCTAGAAGGGTGGGATCATACTCCCACACCAGTTACTGGTGTGGGGGTATGATTCCAAGGTGTTTGACACCAAACACGACATGTTTCCGTGCAGCCATCCCAAAGTTAGCATTTACTGCGAGGATATAATGCACTTAAGAGTATATGGTCAGGCTGCACCACAGACAACACCGGAGAGGAGATTCCGAAGGCTGCAGAGGGGCTCTGCTCATGCATGGGCACCCCCTCACATAAAACCAAGCACCCTGCCTTCAGGATTGATAAGGCCTGCCATAGGGATGACTGATAGGTTTCTATGTGCAGTGATAGGTGAGATATAGTGAACCTATATCTCTGTAAGGGGTGCATGCACCACCTTACTCAGGCTCCTGTAGCAGTCCTGTGGTATCATTTTGGAGGGCCTTCCAGGGGTGGCACAATACATGCTTCAGCCCCTGGTAGGCCTCTGGGGTACCTATGCCCTGGGTACATAGTATACCATATACTAGGGACTTATAAGGGCACCCCAGAATCCAATCTGAAGTGTACTTAAGGTACATGGAATCAATTTAGAGATGAAGCAGCTAGGCTGGGGTCCTGGATAGCAGGGCCCCAGCCAGACTAAAGTCGAAAAACAGTGATACATCAGCAAAAAGTGGGGGTAACCATAAGAGGCAGATCCTACTCTCCTACAATGGGGATACATGACTCAAACTGAATAGCGCACCTCTAGCGAACTAGGGGGATACATGACTCAAACTGAGTAGCGTACCTCTACGGAACTATGGGATACATGACTCAAACTGAGTAGCGTACCTCTAGGGAAATAGGGGGACACATGACTCAAACTGAGTAGCGTACCTCTATAGATCTAGGGGATACATAACTCAAAATGAGGAGCGTACCGATACGGAACTAGGGGATACATGACTCAAACTGAGTAGCGTACCTCTACGGAACTAGTGGGATACTTGCCTCAAACTGAGTAGCGCACCTCTACGGAACAGGGGGATACATGACTCAAACTGAGTACCATATCTCTACGGAACTAGGGGATAGATGACTCAAACTGAGTAGCGTACCTCTACGGAACTAGGGGATAGATGACTCAAACTGAGTAACGTATCTCTACGGAACTAGGGGATACATGACTCAAACTGAGTGGCACACCTCTAGGGAACAGGGGGACACATGACTCAAACTGAGTAGCGCACCTCTTGGTAAATAGGGGGACACATGACACAAACTGAGTAGCGCACCTTTAAGGAAATAGGGGGATACATGACTCAAACTGAGTAGCTTACCTCTACGGAACTAGGGGATACATGACTCAAGCTGAGTAGCATACCTCTACGGAACTAGAGGAAACATGACTCAAACTGAGTAGAGCACCTCTAGGGAACAGGGGGATACATGACTCAAACTGAATAGTGCACCTCAAGGGAACTACGGGGACACATGACTCAAACTGAGTAGCCACATCTAGGGAACTAGGGGATACATGACTCAAACTGAGTAGCGCAACTCTAGGGAACAGGGGGATACATGACTCAAACTGCATAGCGCACCTTTAGCGAACTAGGGGGATACATGACTCAAACTGAGCAGCGCACCTCTAGGGAATTAGGGGATACATGACTCAAACTGAGTAGTGCACCTCTAGGGAACTGGATACATGACTCAAACTGAGTAGCGCACCTCTACAGAACTAGGGGATACATTACTCAAACTGAGTAGCACACCTCTAGGGAAATAGGGGGATACTTGACTCAATCTGAGTAGCGTACCTCTACGGAACTAGGGGGATACATGACTCAAACTGAGCAGCGTACCTCTAGGGAACTAGGGAATACATGACTCAAACTGAGTAGCGCACCTCTAGGGAACTAGGGGATACATAACTCAAACTGAGTAGCGCACCTCTACGGAACTAGGGGATACATGACTCAAACTGAGTGTTGCACCTCTAGGGAAATACGGGGATACATGACTCAAACTGAATAGCGCACCTCTAGGGAACTAGGGTGATACATGACTCAAACTGAGTAGCGTACCTCTACGGAACTAGGGGATACGTGACTCAAAATGAGTAGCGCACCTCTAGGGAACTACGGGATACATGACTCAAACTGAGTAGCGTACCTCTAGGGAACTAGGGGATACATGACTCAAGCTGATTAGTGTACCTCTACGGAACTAGGGGGATACATGACTCAAACTGAGTAGCATACTTTTACGGAACTAGGGGATACAAGACTCAAACTGAGTAGCGTACCTCTACGGAACTAGGGGGATACATGACTCAAACTGAGTAGCGCACCTCTAGGGAACATGGGGATACATGACTCAAACTGAGTAGCGTATCTCTACAGAACTAGGGGATACATGACTCAAACTGAGTAGCGTACCTCTACGGAACTAGGGGATACATGACTCAAACTGATAGTGTATCTCTACGGAACTAGGGGATACATGACTCAAGCTGAGTAGCGTACCTCTACGGAACTAGGGGATACAGGACTCAAACTGAGTAGCGTACCTCCACGGAACTAGGGGATACATGACTCAAACTGAGTAGCGTATCTCTACGGAACTAGGTGATACATGACTCAAACTGAGTAGCGAACCTCTACGGAACTAGGGGATGCATGACTCAAGCTGATTAGCGTACCTCTATGGAACTAGGGGGATACATGACTCAAATTGAGTAGCATACCTCTACGGAACTAGGGGACACATGACTCAAACTCAGTAGCGCACCTCTAGGGAACAGGGGGACACATGACTTAAACTGAGTAGCGCACCTTTAAGGAAATAGGGGGATGCATGACTCAAACTGAGTAGCGTACCTCTACGGAACTAGGGGATACATGATTCAAGCTGAGTAGCGTACCTCTCGGGAACTAGGGATTACAAGACTCAATCTGAGTAGCGCAACTCTAGGAAACAGGAGGATACATGACTCAAACTGAATAGCGCAACTCTAGCGAACTAGGGGGATACATGACAAACTGAGCAGCGTACCTATAGGGAACTAGGGGATACATGACTCAAACCAAGTAGCCTTACTCTAGGGAATTATGGGATACATGACTCCAACCGAGTAGTGCACCTCTAGGGAACTAGGGAATACATGACGCAAACTGAGTAGCGCACCTCTACAGAATTAGGGGATACATGACTCAAACTGAGTAGCGCACCTCTACAGAATTAGGGGATACATGACTCAAACTGAGTAGCGCACCTCTATGGAACTAGGAGATACATGACTCAAACTGAGTAGTGCACCTCTAGGGAACTAGGGGGATACCTGACTCAAACTGAGTAGCGCACATCTAGGGAACTAGGGGCTACATGACTCAAACTGAGTAGCGCAACTCTAGGTAACTTGGGGATACATGACTCAAACTGAATAGCACACCTCTAGCGAACTAGGGGATACATGACACAAATTGAGCAGCGTACTTCTATGGAACTAGGTGATACATGACTCAAACTGAGTAGCGCACCTCTTGGGAAATAGGGGGATACATGACTCAAACTGAGTAGCGTACCTCTACGGAACTAGGGGGATACATGACTCAAACTGAGTAACGCACCTCTAGGGAACATGGGGATACATGACTCAAACTGAGTAGCGTATCTCTACAGAACTAGGGGATACATGACTTAAACTGAGTAGCGTACCTCTACGGAACTAGGGGATACATTTCTCAAACTGAGTAGCGTATCTCTACGGAACTAGGGGATACATGACTCAAACTGAGTAGCGTACCTCTACGGAACTAGGGGATACATGACTCAAACTGAGTAGCGTACCTCCACGGAACTAGGGGATACATGACTCAAACTGAGTAGCTTATCTCTACGGAACTAGGGGATACATGACTCAAACTGAGTAGCGTACCTCTACGGAACTAGGGGATGCATGACTCAAGCTGATTATCGTACCTCTACTGAAGTAGGGGGATGGATGACTCAAATTGAGTAGCGTACCTCTACGGAACTAGGGGATACATGACTCAAACTGAGTAGCGCACCTCTGGGGAACAGGGGGACAGATGACTTAAACAGAGTGACGCACCTCTAGGGAAATGCGGGGACACATGACACAAACTGAGTAGTGCACCTTTAAGGAAATAGGGGGATGCATGACTCAAACTGAGTATCGTACCTCTATGGAACTATGGGATACATGATTCAAGCTGAGAAGCGTACCTCTAGGGAACTAGGGGATACATGACTCAAACTGAGTAGAGCAACTCTAGGAAACAGGAGGATACATGACTCAAACTGAATAGCGCACCTCTAGCGAACTAGGGGGATACATCACAAACTGAGCGGCGTACCTATAGAGAACTAGGGGACACATGACTCAAACCGAGTAGCCTACCTCTAGGGAATTAGGGGATACATGACTCAAACTGAGAAGGGCAACTCCAGGGGACAGGGGAATACATGACTCAAACTGAATAGCGCACCTCTAGCGAACTAGGGGGATACATGACTCAAACTGAGCAGCGTACCTATACGGAACTAGGTGATACATGACTCAAACCGAGTAGCGCACCTCTAGGGCAATAGGAGGATACATGACTCAAACTGAGTAGCGTACTCTCTACAGAACTAGGGGATACATGACTCAAAATGAGTAGCGCACCTCTAGGGAACTAGGGGATACATGACTCAAACTGAGAAGGGCAACTCTAGGGGACAGGGGGATTCATTACTCAAACTGAATAGCGCACCTCTAGCGAACTAGGGGGATACATGACTCAAACTGAGCAGCATACCTCTACGGAACTAGGTGATACATGACTCAAACTGAGTAGCGCACCTCTAGGGCAATAGGAGGATACATGACTCAAATTGAGTAGCGTACCTCTACAGAACTAGGGGGATACATGACTCAAACTGAGTAGCGCAACTCTAGCGAACTAGGGGGATACATGACTCAAACTGAGTAGCGTACCTCTACGGAACTATGGGATACATGACTCAAACTGAATAGCGTACCTCTAGGGAAATAGGGGGACACATGACTCAAACTGAGTAGCGTACCTCTATAGATCTAGGGGATACATAACTCAAAATGAGGAGCGCACCTCTACGGAACAGGGGGATACATGACTCAAACTGAGTAGCGTACCTCTACGGAACTAGGGGATACATGACTCAAACTGAGTGGCACACCTCTAGGGAACAGGGGGACACATGACTCAAACTGAGTAGCGCACCTCTTGGTAAATAGGGGGACACATGAGACAAACTGAGTAGCGCACCTTTAAGGAAATAGGGGGATACATGACTCAAACTGACTAGCTTACCTCTACTGAACTAGGGGATACATGACTCAAGCTGAGTAGCGTACCTCTACGGAACTAGGGGAAACATGACTCAAACTGAGTAGAGCACCTCTAGGGAACAGGGGGATACATGACTCAAACTGAATAGTGCACCTCAAGGGAACTACGGGGACACATGACTCAAACTGAGTAGCCACCTCTAGGGAACTAGGGGATACATGACTCAAGCTGAGTAGCGCAACTCTAGGGAACAGGGGGATACATGACTCAAACTGCATAGCGCACCTCTAGCGAACTAGGGGTATACATGACTCAAACTGAGCAGCGCACCTCTAGGGAATTAGGGGATACATGACTGAAAGTGAGTAGTGCACCTCTAGGGAACTAGGGGATACATGACTCAAACTGAGTAGCGCACATCTACAGAACTAGGGGATATATGACTCAAACTGAGTAGCACACCTCTAGGGAAATAGGGGGATACTTCACTCAAACTGAGAAGCGTACCTCTACGGAACTAGGGGGATACATTATTCAAACTGAGCAGCGTACCTCTAGGGAACTAGGGGATACATGACTCAAACTGAGTAGTGCACCTCTAGAGAACTAGGGGATACATGACTCAAACTGAGTAGCGCACCTCTACGGAACTAGGGGATACATGACTCAAACTGAGTGTTGCACCTCAAGGGAAAAACGGGGATACATGACTCAAACTGAGTAGCGCACCTCTAGGGAACTAGGGGATACGTGACTCAAAATGAGTAGCGCACCTCTAGGGAACTAGGGGATACATGACTCAAACTGGGTAGCGCAACTCTAGGGAACTAGGGGATACATGACTCAAACTGAATAGGGCACCTCTAGCGAACTAGGGGGATACATGACTCAAACTGAGCAGCGTACTTAGGCGGAGCTAGGTGATACATGACTCAAACTGAGTAGCGCATCTCTAGGGAAATAGGGGGATACAAGACTCAAACTGAGTAGCGTACCTCTACGGAACTAGGGGGATACATGACTCAAACTCAGTAGCGCACCTCTAGGGAACATGGGGATACATGACTCAAACTGAGTAGCGTACCTCTACGGAACTAGGGGATACATGACTCAAACTGATAGCATATCTCTACGGAACTATGGGATACATGACTCAAACTGAGTAGCGCAACTCTAGGAAACAGGAGGATACATGACTCAAACTGAATAGCGCACCTCTAGCGAACTAGGGGGATACATCACAAACTGAGCAGCGTACCTATAGGGAAATAGGTGATACATGACTCAAACTGAGTAGCCTACCTCTAGGGAATTAGGGGATACATGACTCAAACTGAGAAGGGCAACTCTAGGGGACAAGGGGATACATGACTCAAACTGAATAGCGCACCTCTAGCGAACTAGGGGATACATGACTCAAACTGAGCAGCGTACTTCTCATGGAGCTAGGTGATACATGACTCAAACTGAGTAGCGCACCTCTAGGGAAATAGGGGGATACAAGACTCAAACTGAGTAGCGTACCTCTACGGAACTAGGGGGATACATGACTCAAACTGAGTAGCGCACCTCTTGGGAACATGGGGATACATGACTCAAACTGAGTAGCGTATCTCTACAGAACTAGGGGATACATGACTCAAACTGAGTAGCGTACCTCTACGGAACTAGGGGATACATGACTCAAACTGATAGCATATCTCTACGGAACTAGGGGATACATGACTCAAGCTGAGTAGCGTACCTCTACGGAACCAGGGGATACATGACTCAAACTGAGTAGCGCACCTCCACGGAACTAGGGGATACATGACTCAAACTCAGTAGCGTATCTCTACGGAACTAGGGGATACATGACTCAAACTGAGTAGCGTACCTCTACGGAACTAGGTGATGCATGACTCAAGCTGATTAGCGTACCTCTACGGAACTAGGGGGATACATGACTCAAATTGAGTAGCATACCTCTACGGAACTAGGGGATACATGACTCAAACTCAGTAGCGCACCTCTAGGGAACAGGGGGACACATGACTTAAACTGAGTGGCGCACCTCTAGGGAAATAGGGGGACACATGACACAAACTGAGTAGCGCACCTTTAAGGAAATAGGGGGATGCATGACTCAAACTGAATAGGGCACCTCTAGCGAACTAGGGGGATACATGACTCAAACTGAGCAGCGTACTTCTGCGGATCTAGGTGATACATGACTCAAACTGAGAAGCGCACCTCTAGGGAAATAGGGGGATACAAGACTCAAACTGAGTAGCCTACCTCTACGGAACTAGGGGGATACATGACTCAAACTGAGTAGCGCACCTCTAGGGAACATGGGGATACATGACTCAAACTGAGTAGCGTATCTCTACAGAACTAGGGGATACATGACTCAAACTGAGTAGCGTACCTCTCGGGAACTAGGGGATACAAGACTCAATCTGAGTAGCGCAACTCTAGGAAACAGGAGGATACATGACTCAAACTGAATAGTGCACCTCTAGCGAACTAGGGGGATACATGACAAACTGAGCAGCGTACCTATAGGGAACTGGGGGATACATGACTCAAACTGAGTTGCCTACCTCTAGGGAATTATGGGATACATGACTCAAACTGAGTAGTGCACCTCTAGGGAACTAGGGAATACATGACTCAAACTGAGTAGCGCACCTCTACAGAACTAGGGGATACATGACTCAAACTGAGTAGCGCACCTCTATGGAACTAGGAGATACATGACTCAAACTGAGCAGTGCACCTCTAGGGAACTAGGGGGATACCTGACTCAAACTGAGTAGCGCACCTCTAGGGAACTAGGGGCTACATGACTCAAACTGAGTAGCGCAACTCTAGGGAACTTGGGGATACATGACTCAAACTGAATAGCACACCTCTAGCGAACTAGGGGGATACATGACACAAATTGAGCAGCGTACTTCTATGGAACTAGGTGATACATGACTCAAACTGAGTAGCGCACCTCTAGGGCAATAGGGGGATACATGATTCAAACTGAGTAGCGTACCTCTACAGAACTAGGGGGATACATGACTCAAACTGAGTAGCGCACCTCTAGGGAACATGGGAATACATGACTCAAACTGAGTAGCGTATCTCTACAGAACTAGGGGATACATGACTTAAACTGAGTAGCGTACATCTATGGAACTAGGGGATACATTTCTCAAACTGAGTAGCGTATCTCTACGGCACTAGGGGATACATGACTCAAACTGAGTAGCGTACCTCTACGGAACTAGGGGATACATGACTCAAACTGAGTAGCGTACCTCCACGGAACTAGGGGATGCATGACTCAAACTGAGTAGCATATCTCTACGGAACTAGGGGATACATGACTCAAACTGAGTAGCGTACCTCTACGGAACTAGGGGATGCATGACTCAAGCTGATTAGCGTACCTCTACTGAACTAGGGGGATACATGACTCAAATTGAGTAGCGTACCTCTACGGAACTAGGGGATACATGACTCAAACTGAGTAGCGCACCTCTGGGGAACAGGGGGACACATGACTTAAACAGAGTGACGCACCTCTAGGGAAATGGGGGACACATGACACAAACTGAGTAGCACACCTTTAAGGAAATAGGGGGTTGCATGACTCAAACTGAGTATCGTACCTCTACGGAACTATGGGATACATGATTCAAGCTGAGTAGCGTGCCTCTAGGGAACTAGGGGATACATGACTCAAACTGAGTAGCGCAACTCTAGGAAACAGGAGGATACATGACTCAAACTGAATAGCGCACCTCTAGCGAACTAGGGGGATACATCACAAACTGAGCAGCGTACCTATAGGGAAATAGGTGATACATGACTCAAACTGAGTAGCCTACCTCTAGGGAATTAGGGGATACATGACTCAAACTGAGAAGGGCAACTCTAGGGGACAAGGGGATACATGACTCAAACTGAATAGCGCACCTCTAGCGAACTAGGGGGATACATGACTCAAACTGAGCAGCGTGCCGCTACGTAACTAGGTGATACATGACTCAAACTGAGTAGCGCACCTCTAGGGCAATAGGAGGATACATGACTCAAACTGAGTAGCGTACCTCTACAGAACTAGGGGATACATGACTCAAAATGAGTAGCGCACCTCTAGGGAAATAGGGGGATACATGACTGAAACTTAGTAGCGCACCTCTACGGAACATGGGGATACATGACTCAAACTGAGTAGCATATCTCTACGGAACTAGGTGATACATGACTCAAACTGAGTAGCGTACCTCTAGGGAACTAGGGGATACATGACTCAAACTGAGTAGCATATCTCTACGGAACTAGGTGATACATGACTCAAACTGAGTAGCGTACCTCTAGGGAACTAGGGGATACATGACTCAAGCTGATTAGTGTACCTCTACGGAACTAGGGGGATACATGACTCAAACTGAGTAGCGTACTTTTACGGAACTAGGGGATACATGACTCAAACTGAGTAGAGCACCTCTATGGAACAGGGGGACACATGACTCAAACTGAGTGGCACACCTCTAGTAAAATAGGGGGACATGTGACTCAAACTGAGTAGCGCACCTCAAAGAAAATAGGGGGATACATGACTCAAACTGAGTAGCATACATCTACGGAACTAGGGATACATTACTCAAACTGAGTAGCGCACCTCTAGGGAACAGGGGATACATGACTCAAACTGAATAGCGCACCGCTATGGAATTGGAGGGACACATGACTCAAACTGAGTAGCGCACCTCTAGGGAACTAGGGAATACATGACTCAAACTGAGTAGCGTACCTCTACGGAACTAGGGGGATACATGACTCAAACTGAGTGGCGCACCTCTAGGGAACATGGGGATACATGACTCAAACTGAGTAGCGTATCTCTACAGAACTAGGGATACATGACTCAAACTGAGTAGCGTACCTCTACGGAACTTGGGGATACATTTCTCAAACTGAGTAGCGTATCTCTACGGAACTAGGGATACATGACTCAAACTGAGTAGTGTACCTCTACGGAACTAGGGGATGCATGACTCAAACTGAGTAGCGTACCTCCATGGAACTAGGGGATACATGACTCAAACTGAGTAGCGTATCTCTACGGAACTAGGGGATACATGACTCAAACTGAGTAGCGTGCCTCTACGGAACTAGGGGATGCATGACTCAAGCTGATTAGCGTACCTCTACTGAACTAGGGGGATACATGACTCAAATTGAGTAGCACACCTCTGGGAAACAGGGGGACACATGACTTAAACTGAGTGCCTCACCTCTAGGGAAATGGGGGGACACATGACACAAACTGAGTAGTGCACCTTTAAGGAAATAGGGGGATGCATGACTCAAACTGAGTATCGTACCTATAGGGAACTAGGGGATACATGATTCAAACCGAGTAGCCTACCTCTAGGGAATTAGGGGATACATGACTCAAACTGAGAAGGGCAACTCTAGGGGACAGAGGGATACATGACTCAAACTGAATAGCGCACCGCTAGTGAACTAGTGGGTACGTGACTCAAACTGAGCAGCGTACCTCTACGGAACTAGGTGATACATGACTCAAACTGAGTAGCGCAACTCTAGGGCAATAGGAGGATACATGACGCAAACTGAGTAGCGTACCTCTTCAGAACTAGGGGATACATGACTCAAACTGAATAGCACACCCCTATGGAACTAGGGGGATACATGACTCTAACTGAGTAGCGTACCTCTACAGAACTAGGGATACATGACTCAAAATGAATAGCGCACCTCTAGGGAACTAGGGGATACATGACTCAAACTGAGAAGGGCAACTCTAGGGGACAGGTGGATACATGACTCAAACTGAATAGCGCACCTCCTAGCGAACTAGGGGGATTCATGACTCAAACTGAGCAGCATACCTCTACGGAACTAGGTGATACATGACTCAAACTGAGTAGCGCACCTCTAGGGCAATAGGAGGATACATGACTCAAACTGATTAGCGTACCTCTACAGAACTAAGGGGATATATGACTCAAACTGAGTAGCGCACCTCTAGGGAACATGGAGATACATGACTCAAACTGATGAGCGTACCTCTACGGAACTAGGGATATATGACTCAAACTGAGTAGCATATCTCTACGGAACTAGGGATACATGACTCAAACTGAGTAGCGTACTCTCTACGGAACTAGGGGATACATGACTGAAGCTGATTAGCGTACCTCTACGGAACTAGGGGGATACATGACTCAAACTGCGTAGCATACCTTTACGGAACTAGGGGATACATGACTCAAACTGAGTAGAGCACCTCTATGGAACAGGGGGACACATGACTCAAACTGAGTGGCACACCTCTAGTACAATAGGGGGACACATGACTCAAACTGAGTAGCGCACCTCTAAGAAAATAGGGGGATAAATTACTCAAACTGAGTAGCATACATCTACGGAAATAGGGGATACATGACTCAAACTGAGTAGCGCACCTCTAGGGAACAGGGGATACATGACTCAAACTGAATAGTGCACCGCTAGGGAATTGGAGGGACACATGACTCAAACTGAGTAGCGCACCTCTAGGGAACTAGGAGATACATGACTCAAACTGAGTAGGGCAACTCTAGGAAACAGGGGGATACACGACTCAAACTGAATAGCGCACCTCTAGTGAACTAGTGGGTACGTGACTCAAACTGAGCAGCGTACCTCTACGGAACTAGGTGATACATGACTCAAACTGAGTAGCGCAACTCTAGGGCAATAGGAGGATACATGACTCAAACTGAGTAGCGTACCTCTTCAGAACTAGGGGGATACATGACTCAAACTGAATAGCACACCCCTATGGAACTAGGGGGATACATGAGTCTAACTGAGTAGCGTACCTCTACAGAACTAGGGGATACATGACAAAAAATGAATAGCGCACCTCTAGGGAACTAGGGGATACATGACTCAAACTGAGAAGGGCAACTCTAGGGGACAGGTGGATACATGACTCAAACTGAATAGCGCACCTCTAGCGAACTAGGGGGATTCATGACTCAAACTGAGCAGCATACCTCTACGGAACTAGGTGATACATGACTCAAACTGAGTAGCGCACCTCTAGGGCAATATAAGGATACATGACTCAAACTGAGTAGCGTACCTCTACAGAACTAGGGGGATATATGACTCAAACTGAGTAGCGCACCTCTAGGGAACATGGAGATACATGACTCAAACTGATGAGCGTACCTCTACGGAACTAGGGGATATATGACTCAAACTGAGTAGCATATCTCTACGGAACTAGGGGATATATGACTCAAACTGAGTAGCATATCTCTACGGAACTAGGGGATACATGACTCAAACTGAGTAGCGTACCTCTACGGAACTAGGGGATACATGACTCAAGCTGATTAGCGTACCTCTACGGAACTAGGGGGATACATGACTCAAACTGAGTAGCGTACCTCTCGGGAACTAGGGGATACAAGACTCAATCTGAGTAGCGCAACTCTAGGAAACAGGAGGATACATGACTCAAACTGAATAGTGCACCTCTAGCGAACTAGGGGGATACATGACAAACTGAGCAGCGTACCTATAGGGAACTAGGGGATACATGACTCAAGCCGAGTTGCCTACCTCTAGGGAATTATGGGATACATGACTCAAACTGAGTAGTGCACCTCTAGGGAACTAGGGAATACATGACTCAAACTGAGTAGCGCACCTCTACAGAACTAGGGGATACATGACTCAAACTGAATAGCGCACCTCTATGGAACTAGGAGATACATGACTCAAACTGAGCAGTGCACCTCTAGGGAACTAGGGGGATACCTGACTCAAACTGAGTAGCGCACCTCTAGGGAACTAGGGGCTACATGACTCAAACTGAGTAGCGCAACTCTAGGGAACTTGGTGATACATGACTCAAACTGAATAGCACACCTCTAGTGAACTAGGGGGATACATGACTCAAATTGAGTAGCGTACCTCTACGGAACTAGGGGATACATTACTCAAACTGAGTAGCGCACCTCTGGGGAACAGGGGGACACATGACTTAAACAGAGTGACGCACCTCTAGGGAAATGGGGGACACATGACACAAACTGAGTAGCACACCTTTAAGGAAATAGGGGTTGCATGACTCAAACTGAGTATCGTACCTCTACGGAACTATGGGATACATGATTCAAGCTGAGTAGCGTACCTCTAGGGAACTAGGGGATACATGACTCAAACTGAGTAGCGCAACTCTAGGAAACAGGAGGATACATGACTCAAACTGAATAGCGCACCTCTAGCGAACTAGGGGGATACATCACAAACTGAGCAGCGTGCCTATAGGGAAATAGGTGATACATGACTCAAACTGAGTAGCCTACCTCTAGGGAATTAGGGGATACATGACTCAAACTGAGAAGGGCAACTCTAGGGGACAAGGGGATACATGACTCAAACTGAATAGCGCACCTCTAGCGAACTAGGGGGATACATGACTCAAACTGAGCAGCGTACTTCTGCGGAGCTAGGTGATACATGACTCAAACTGAGTAGCGCACCTCTAGGGAAATAGGGGGATACAAGACTCAAACTGAGTAGCGTACCTCTACGGAACTAGGGGGATACATGACTCAAACTGAGTAGCGCACCTCTTGGGAACATGGGCATACATGACTCAAACTGAGTAGCGTATCTCTACAGAACTAGGGGATACATGACTCAAACTGAGTAGCGTACCTCTACAGAACTAGGGGATACATGACTCAAACTGATAGCATATCTCTACGGAACTAGGGGATACATGACTCAAGCTGAGTAGCGTACCTCTACGGAACCAGGGGATACATGACTCAAACTGAGTAGCGCACCTCCACGGAACGAGGGGATACATGACTCAAACTCAGTAGCGTATCTCTACGGAACTAGGGGATACATGACTCAAACTGAGTAGCGTACCTCTACGGAACTAGGGGATGCATGACTCAAGCTGATTAGCGTACCTCTACGGAACTAGGGGGATACATGACTCAAATTGAGTAGCATACCTCTACGGAACTAGGGGATACATGACTCAAACTCAGTAGCGCACCTCTAGGGAACAGGGGACACATGACTTAAACTGAGTGGCGCACCTCTAGGGAAATAGGGGGACACATGACACAAACTGAGTAGCGCACCTTTAAGGAAATAGGGGATGCATGACTCCAAACTGAATAGGGCACCTCTAGCGAACTAGGGGAATACATGACTCAAACTGAGCAGCGTACTTCTGCGGATCTAGGTGATACATGACTCAAACTGAGAAGCGCACCTCTAGGGAAATAGGGGGATACAAGACTCAAACTGAGTAGCGTACCTCTACGGAACTAGGGGGATACATGACTCAAACTGAGTAGCGCACCTCTAGGGAACATGGGGATACATGACTCAAACTGAGTAGCGTATCTCTACAGAACTAGGGGATACATGACTCAAACTCAGTAGCGTACCTCTCGGGAACTAGGGGATACAAGACTCAATCTGAGTAGCGCAACTCTAGGAAACAGGAGGATACATGACTCAAACTGAATAGTGCACCTCTAGCGAACTAGGGGGATACATGACAAACTGAGCAGCGTACCTATAGGGAACTAGGGGATACATGACTCAAACTGAGTTGCCTACCTCTAGGGAATTATGGGATACATGACTCAAACTGAGTAGTGCACCTCTAGGGAACTAGGGAATACATGACTCAAACTGAGTAGCGCACCTGTACAGAACTAGGGGATACATGACTCAAACTGAGTAGCGCACCTCTATGGAACTAGGAGATACATGACTCAAACTGAGCAGTGCACCTCTAGGGAACTAGGGGGATACCTGACTCAAACTGAGTAGCGCACCTCTAGGGAACTAGGGGCTACATGACTCAAACTGAGTAGCGCAACTCTAGGGAACTTGGGGATACATGACTCAAACTGAATAGCACACCTCTAGCGAACTAGGGGGATACATGACACAAATTGAGCAGTGTACTTCTATGGAACTAGGTGATACATGACTCAAACTGAGTAGTGCACCTCCTGGGAAATAGGGGGATACATGACTCAAACTGAGTAGCGTACCTCTACAGAACTAGGGGGATACATGACTCAAACTGAGTAGCGCACCTCTAGGGAACATGGGAATACATGACTCAAACTGAGTAGCGTATCTCTACAGAACTAGGGGATACATGACTTAAACTGAGTAGCGCACATCTATGGAACTAGGGGATACATTTCTCAAACTGAGTAGCGTATCTCTACGGCACTAGGGGATACATGACTCAAACTGAGTAGCGTACCTCTACGGAACTAGGGGATACATGACTCAAACTGAGTAGCGTACCTCCACGGAACTAGGGGATACATGACTCAAACTGAGTAGCATATCTCTACGGAACTAGGGGATACATGACTCAAACTGAGTAGCATACCTCTACGGAACTAGGGGATGCATGACTCAAGCTGATTAGCATACCTCTACTGAACTAGGGGGATACATGACTCAAATTGAGTAGCGTACCTCTACGGAACTAGGGGATACATGACTCAAACTGAGTAGCGCACCTCTGGGGAACAGGGGGACACATGACTTAAACAGAGTGACGCACCTCTAGGGAAATGGGGGGACACATGACACAAACTGAGTAGCACACCTTTAAGGAAATAGGGGGTTGCATGACTCAAACTGAGTATCGTACCTCTACGGAACTATGGGATACATGATTCAAGCTGAGTAGCGTACCTCTAGGGAACTAGGGGATACATGACTCAAACTGAGTAGCATAACTCTAGGAAACAGGAGGATACATGACTCAAACTGAATAGCGCACCTCTAGCGAACTAGGGGGATACATCACAAACTGAGCAGCGTACCTATAGGGAAATAGGTGATACATGACTCAAACTGAGTAGCCTACCTCTAGGGAATTAGGGGATACATGACTCAAACTGAGAAGGGCAACTCTAGGGGACAAGGGGATACATGACTCAAACTGAATAGCGCACCTCTAGCGAACTAGGGGGATACATGACTCAAACTGAGCAGCGTGCCTCTACGTAACTAGGTGATACATGACTCAAACTGAGTAGCTCACCTCTAGGGCAATAGGAGGATACATGACTCAAACTGAGTAGCGTACCTCTACGGAACATGGGGATACATGACTCAAAATGTGTAGCGCACCTCTAGGGAAATAGGGGGATACATGACTCAACCTTAGTAGCGCACCTCTACGGAACATGGGATACATGACTCAAACTGAGTAGCATATCTCTACGGAACTAGGTGATACATGACTCAAACTGAGTAGCGTACCTCTAGGGAACTAGGGGATACATGACTCAAACTGAGTAGCATATCTCTACGGAACTAGGTGATACATGACTCAAACTGTGTAGCGTACCTCTAGGGAACTAGGGGATACATGACTCAAGCTGATTAGTGTACCTCTACGGAACTAGGGGGATACATGACTCAAACTGAGTAGCGTACTTTTACGGAACTAGGGGATACATGACTCAAACTGAGTAGAGCACCTCTATGGAACAGGGGGACACATGACTCAAACTGAGCGGCACACCTCTAGTAAAATAGGGGGACATGTGACTCAAACTGAGTAGCGCACCTCAAAGAAAATAGGGGGATACATGACTCAAACTGAGTAGCATACATCTACGGAACTAGGGATACATTACTCAAACTGAGTAGCGCACCTCTAGGGAACAGGGGATACATGACTCAAACTGAATAGCGCACCGCTATGGAATTGGAGGGACACATGACTCAAACTGAGTAGCGCACCTCTAGGGAACTAGGGAATACATGACTCAAACTGAGTAGCGTACCTCTACCGAACTAGGGGGATACATGACTCAAACTGAGTGGCGCACCTCTAGGGAACATGGGGATACATGACTCAAACTGAGTAGCGTATCTCTACAGAACTAGGGGATACATGACTCAAACTGAGTAGCGTACCTCTACGGAACTTGGGGATACATTTCTCAAACTGAGTAGCGTATCTCTACGGAACTAGGGGATACATGACTCAAACTGAGTAGCGTACCTCTACGGAACTAGGGGATGCATGACTCAAACTGAGTAGCGTACCTCCATGGAACTAGGGGATACATGACTCAAACTGAGTAGCGTATCTCTACGGAACTAGGGGATACATGACTCAAACTGAGTAGCGTACCTCTAAGGAACTAGGGGATGCATGACTCAAGCTGATTAGCGTACCTCTACTGAACTAGGGGGATACATGACTCAAATTGAGTAGCACACCTCTGGGGAACAGGGGGACACATGACTTAAACAGAGTGGCGCACCTCTAGGGAAATGGGGGGACACATGACACAAACTGAGTAGTGCACCTTTAAGGAAATAGGGGGATGCATGACTCAAACTGAGTATCGTACCTCTACGGAACCATGGGATACATGATTCAAGCTGAGTAGCATACCTCTAGGGAACTAGGGGATACATGACTCAAACTGAGTAGCGCAATTCTAGGAAACAGGAGGATACATGACTCAAACTGAAAAGCGCACCTCTAGCGAACTAGGGGGATACATCACAAACTGAGCAGCGTACCTATAGGGAACTAGGGGATACATGATTCAAACCGAGTAGCCTACCTCTAGGGAATTAGGGGATACATGACTCAAACTGAGAAGGGCAACTCTAGGGGACAGAGGGATACATGACTCAAACTGAATAGCGCACCGCTAGTGAACTAGTGGGTACGTGACTCAAACTGAGCAGCGTACCTCTACGGAACTAGGTGATACATGACTCAAACTGAGTAGCGCAACTCTAGGGCAATAGGAGGATACATGACGCAAACTGAGTAGCGTACCTCTTCAGAACTAGGGGGATACATGACTCAAACTGAATAGCACACCCCTATGGAACTAGGGGGATACATGACTCTAACTGAGTAGCGTACCTCTACAGAACTAGGGGATACATGACTCAAAATGAATAGCGCACCTCTAGGGAACTAGGGGATACATGACTCAAACTGAGAAGGGCAACTCTAGGGGACAGGTGGATACATGACTCAAACTGAATAGCGCACCTCTAGCGAACTAGGGGGATTCATGACTCAAACTGAGCAGCATACCTCTACGGAACTAGGTGATACATGACTCAAACTGAGTAGCGCACCTCTAGGGCAATAGGAGGATACATGACTCAAACTGAGTAGCGTACCTCTACAGAACTAGGGGGATATATGACTCAAACTGAGTAGCGCACCTCTAGGGAACATGGAGATACATGACTCAAACTGATGAGCGTACCTCTACGGAACTAGGGGATATATGACTCAAACTGAGTAGCATATCTCTACGGAACTAGGGGATACATGACTCAAACTGAGTAGCGTACCTCTACGGAACTAGGGGATACATGACTCAAGCTGATTAGCGTACCTCTACGGAACTAGGGGGATACATGACTCAAACTGCGTAGCATACCTTTACGGAACTAGGGGATACATGACTCAAACTGAGTAGAGCACCTCTATGGAACAGGGGGACACATGACTCAAACTGAGTGGCACACCTCTAGTACAATAGGGGGACACATGACTCAAACTGAGTAGCGCACCTCTAAGAAAATAGGGGGATAAATTACTCAAACTGAGTAGCATACATCTACGGAAATAGGGGATACATGACTCAAACTGAGTAGCGCACCTCTAGGGAACAGGGGATACATGACTCAAACTGAATAGTGCACCGCTAGGGAATTGGAGGGACACATGACTCAAACTGAGTAGCGCACCTCTAGGGAACTAGGAGATACATGACTCAAACTGAGTAGGGCAACTCTAGGGAACAGGGGGATACACGACTCAAACTGAATAGCGCAGCTCTAGTGAACTAGTGGGTACGTGACTCAAACTGAGCAGCGTACCTCTACGGAACTAGGTGATACATGACTCAAACTGAGTAGCGCAACTCTAGGGCAATAGGAGGATACATGACTCAAACTGAGTAGCGTACCTCTTCAGAACTAGGGGGATACATGACTCAAACTGAATAGCACACCCCTATGGAACTAGGGGGATACATGACTCTAACTGAGTAGCGTACCTCTACAGAACTAGGGGATACATGACTCAAAATGAATAGCGCACCTCTAGGGAACTAGGGGATACATGACTCAAACTGAGAAGGGCAACTCTAGGGGACAGGTGGATACATGACTCAAACTGAATAGCGCACCTCTAGCGAACTAGGGGGATTCATGACTCAAACTGAGCAGCATACCTCTACGGAACTAGGTGATACATGACTCAAACTGAGTAGCGCACCTCTAGGGCAATATAAGGATACATGACTCAAACTGAGTAGCGTACCTCTACAGAACTAGGGGGATATATGACTTAAACTGAGTAGCGCACCTCTAGGGAACATGGAGATGCATGACTCAAACTGATGAGCGTACCTCTACGGAACTAGGGGATATATGACTCAAACTGAGTAGCATATCTCTACGGAACTAGGGGATACATGACTCAAACTGAGTAGTGTACCTCTACGGAACTAGGGGATACATGACTCAAGCTGATTAGCGTACCTCTACGGAACTAGGGGGATACATGACTCAAACTGCGTAGCATACCTTTACGGAACTATGGGATACATGACTCAAACTGAGTAGAGCACCTCTATGGAACAGGTGGACACATGACTCAAACTGAGTGGCACACCTCTAGTACAATAGGGGGACACATGACTCAAACTGAGTAGCACACCTCTAAGAAAATAGGGGGCTAAATGACTCAAACTGAGTAGCATACATCTACGGAACTAGGGGATACATGACTCAAACTGAGTAGCGCACCTCTAGGGAACAGGGGATACATGACTCAAACTGAATAGTGCACCGCTAGTGAATTGGAGGGACACATGACTCAAACTGAGTAGCGCACCTCTAGCGAACTAGGGGGATACATGACTCAAACTGAGCAGCGTACCTCTAGGGAACTAGAGGTTACATGACTCAAACTGAGTAGCGCACCTCTACGGAACTAGGGGATACATGACTTAAACTGAGTAGTGCACCTCTAGGGAAATATGGGGATACATGACTGAAACTGAATAGCGCACGTCTAGAGAACTAGGGGGATACAGTACTCAAACTGAGTTGCATACCTCTACGGAACTGGGGGATACATTACTCAAAATGAGTAGCACACCTCTAGGGAACTAGGGGATACATGACTCAAAATGAGTAGTGCAACTCTAGGGAACAGGGGGATACATGACTCAAACTGAGTAGCGCACCTCTAGGGAACTAGGGGATACATGACTCAAACTGAGTAGCGCACCTCTACAGAACGAGGGGATACATGACTCAAACTGAGTAGCGCACCTCTAGGGAACTAGGGGGATACATGACTCAAACTCAGTAGCGTACCTCCATGGAACTAGGGGTATACATGACTCAAACTGAGCAGCTTACCTCTACAGAACTAGGGGATACATGACATGACTTAAACTGAGTAGGGTACCTCTAGGGAACTAGGGGATACATGACTCAAACTGAGTAACGCACCTCTAGGAAACTAGAGATTACCTGACTGAAACTGAGTAGTGCACCTTTAGGGATCTAGGGGTATACATGACTCAAACTGAGCAGCGTACCTCTACGGAACTAGGGGATACATGACTCAAACTGAGTAGCGCACCTCTAGGAAACAGGGGGATACATGACTCAAACTGAGTAGCGCACCTCTACGGAACTAGGGGGACACATGACTCAAACTGAATAGCGTACCTCTAGGGAACTAGGGGATACATGACTCAAACTGAGTAGCGCACCTCTAGGGAACAGGAGGATACATGACTCAAACTGAGTAGCGTACCTCTAGGAAACTAGGGGATACATGACTCAAACTGAGTAGCGCACCTCTAGGGAACAGGGGGATACATGACTCAAACTGAGTAGCGCACCTCTAGGGAACTAGGGGGATAAATGTCTCAAACTGAGTAGCGTACCTCTACGGAACTAGGGGGATACATGACTCAAACTGAGTTGCGCTCCTCTAGGGAACATGGGGATACATGACTCAAACTGAGTAGCGTACCTCTACGGAACTAGGGGGATACATGACTCAAACTGAGTAGCGTACCTCTACGGAACTTGGGGATACATTTCTCAAACTGAGTAGCGTATCTCTACGGACCTAGGGGATACATGACTCAAACTGAGTAGCGTACCTCTACGGAACTAGGGGATGCATGACTCAAACTGAGTAGAGCACCTCTATGGAACAGGGGGACACATGACTCAAACTGAGTGGCACACCTCAAAGAAAATAGGGGGATACATGACTCAAACTGAGTAGCATACATCTACTGAACTAGGGATACATTACTCAAACTGAGTAGCGCACCTCTAGGGAACAGGGGATACATGACTCAAACTGAATAGCGCACCGCTATGGAATTGGAGGGACACATGACTCAAACTGAGTAGCGCACCTCTAGAGAACTAGGGAATACATGACTCAAACTGAGTAGCGTACCTCTACGGAACTAGGGGGATACATGACTCAAACTGAGTGGCGCACCTCTAGGGAACATGGGGATACATGACTCAAACTGAGTAGCGTATCTCTACAGAACTAGGGGATACATGACTCAAACTGAGTAGCGTACCTCTACGGAACTTGGGGATACATTTCTCAAACTGAGTAGCGTATCTCTACGGAACTAGGGGATACATGACTCAAACTGAGTAGTGTACCTCTACGGAACTAGGGGATGCATGACTCAAACTGAGTAGCGTACCTCCATGGAACTAGGGGATACATGACTCAAACTGAGTAGCGTATCTCTACGGAACTAGGGGATACATGACTCAAACTGAGTAGCGTACCTCTACGGAACTAGGGGATGCATGACTCAAGCTGAATAGCGTACCTCTACTGAACTAGGGGGATACATGACTCAAATTGAGTAGCACACCTCTGGGGAACAGGGGGACACATGACTTAAACAGAGTGGCGCACCTCTAGGGAAATGGGGGGACACATGACACAAACTGAGTAGTGCACCTTTAAGGAAATAGGGGGTTGCATGACTCAAACTGAGTATTGTACCTCTACGGAACCATGGGATACATGATTCAAGCTGAGTAGCATACCTCTAGGGAACTAGGGGATACATGACTCAAACTGAGTAGCGCAACTCTAGGAAACAGGAGTATACATGACTCAAACTGAATAGCACACCTCTAGCGAACTAGGGGGATACATCACAAACTGAGCAGCGTACCTATAGGGTACTAGGGGATACATGATTCAAACCGAGTAGCCTACCTCTAGGGAATTAGGGGATACATGACTCAAACTGAGAAGGGCAACTTTAGGGGACAGAGGGATACATGACTCAAACTGAATAGCGCACCTCTAGTGAACTAGTGGGTACGTCACTCAAACTGAGCAGCATACCTCTACGGAACTAGGTGATACATGACTCAAACTGAGTAGCGCAACTCTAGGGCAATAGGAGGGTACATGACTCAAACTGAGTAACGTACCTCTTCAGAACTAGGGGGATACATGACTCAAACTGAATAGCACACCCCTATGGAACTAGGGGGATACATGACCTTAACTGAGTAGCGTACCTCTACAGAACTAGGAGATACATGACTCAAAATGAATAGCGCACCTCTAGGGAACTAGGGGATACATGACTCAAACTGAGAAGGGCAACTCTAGGGGACAGGTGGATACATGACTCAAACTGAATAGCGCACCTCTAGCAAACTAGGGGATACATGACTCAAACTGAGTAGTGCACCTCTAGGGAAATATGGGGATACATGACTGAAACTGAATAGCGCACGTCTAGAGAACTAGGGGGATACATGACTCAAACTGAGTAGCATACCTCTACGGAACTGGGGGATACATTACTCAAAATGAGTAGCACACCTCTAGGGAACTAGGGGATACATGACTCAAAATGAGTAGTGCAACTCTAGGGAACAGGGGGATACATGACTCAAACTGAGTAGCGCACCTCTAGGGAACTAGGGGATAAATGACTCAAACTGAGTAGCGCACCTCTACGGAACGAGGGGATACATGACTCAAACTGAGTAGCGCACCTCTAGGGAACTAGGGGGATACATGACTCAAACTCAGTAGCGTACCTCCATGGAACTAGGGGTATACATGACTCAAACTGAGCAGCTTACCTCTACAGAACTAGGGGATACATGACATGACTTAAACTGAGTAGGGTACCTCTAGGGAACTAGGGGATACATGACTCAAACTGAGTATCGCACCTCTAGGAAACTAGAGTTACCTGACTGAAACTGAGTAGTGCACCTTTAGGGATCTAGGGGTATACATGACTCAAACTGAGCAGCGTACCTCTACGGAACTAGGGGATACATGACTCAAACTGAGTAGCGCACCTCTAGGGAACAGGGGGATACATGACTCAAACTGAGTAGCGCACCTCTACGGAACTAGGGGATACATGACTCAAACTGAGTAGCGCACCTCTAGGGAACAGGGGGATACATGACTCAAACTGAGTAGCGCACCTCTACGGAACTAGGGGGACACATGACTCAAACTGAATAGCGTACCTCTAGGGAACTAGGAGATACATGACTCAAACTGAGTAGTGCACCTCTAGGGAACAGGAGGATACATGACTCAAACTGAGTAGCGTACCTCTAGGAAACTAGGGGATACATGACTCAAACTGAGTAGCGCACCTCTAGGGAACAGTGGGATACATGACTCAAACTGAGTAGCGCACCTCTAGGGAACTAGGGGGATAAATGTCTCAAACTGAGTAGCGTACCTCTACGGAACTAGGGGGATACATGACTCAAACTGAGTGGCGCACCTCTAGGGAACATGGGGATACATGACTCAAACTGAGTAGCGTACCTCTACGGAACTAGGGGGATACATGACTCAAACTGAGTGGCGCACCTCTAGGGAACATGGGGATACATGACTCAAACTGAGTAGCGTATCTCTACAGAACTAGGGGATACATGACTCAAACTGAGTAGCGTACCTCTACGAAACTTGGGGATACATTTCTCAAACTGAGTAGCGTATCTCTACGGAACTAGGGGATACATGACTCAAACTGAGTAGCGTACCTCTACGGAACTAGGGGATGCATGACTCAAACTGAGTAGCGTACCTCCACGGAACTAGGGGATACATGACTCAAACTGAGTAGCGTATCTCTACGGAACTAGGGGATACATGACACAAACTGAGTAGCGTACCTCTACGGAACTAAGGGATGCATGACTCAAGCTGATTAGCGTACCTCTACTGAACTAGGGGGATACATGACTCAAATTGAGTAGCGTACCTCTACGGAACTAGGGGATACATGACTCAAACTGAGTAACACACCTCTGGGGAACAGGGGGACACATTACTTAAACAGAGTGGCGCACCTCTAGGGAAATGGGGGGACACATGACACAAACTGAGTAGTGCACCTTTAAGGAAATAGGGGGATGCATAACTCAAACTGAGTATCGTACCTCTACGGAACCATGGGAAACATGATTCAAGCTGAGTAGCATACCTCTAGGGAACTAGGGGATACATGACTCAAACTGAGTAGCGCAACTCTAGGAAACAGGAGGATACATGACTCAAACTGAATAGCGCACCTCTAGTGAACTAGTGTGTACGTGACTCAAACTGAGCAGCGTACCTCTACGGAACTAGGTGATACATGACTCAAACTGAGTAGCGCAACTCTAGGGCAATAGGAGGATACATGACTCAAACTGAGTAGCGTACCTCTTCAAAACTAGGGGGATACATGACTCAAACTGAATAGCACACCCCTATGGAACTAGGGGGATACATGACTCTAACTGAGTAGCGTACCTCTACAGAACTAGGGGATACATGACTCAAAATGAGTAGCACACCTCTAGGGAACTTGGGGATACATTACTCAAACTGAGAAGGGCAACTCTAGGGGACAGGGGGATACATGACTCAAACTGAATAGCGCACCTCTAGCGAACTAGGGGGATACATGACTCAAACTGAGCAGCATACCTCTACGGAATTGGTGATACATGACTCAAACTGAGTAGCGCACCTCTAGGGCAATAGGAGGATACATGACTCAAACTGAGTAGCGTACCTCTACAGAACTAGGGGGATATATGACTCAAATTGAGTAGCGCACCTCTAGGGAACATGGGGATACATGACTCAAACTGATGAGCGTACCTCTACGGAACTAGGGGATATATGACTCAAACTGAGTAGCATATCTCTACGGAACTAGGGGATACATGACTCAAACTGAGTAGCGTACCTCTACGGAACTAGGGGATACATGACTCAAGCTGATTAGCGTACCTCTACGGAACTAGGGGGATACATGACTCAAACTGCATAGCATACCTTTACGGAACTAGGGGATACATGACTCAAACTGAGTGGCACACCTCTAGTACAATAGGGGGACACATGACTCAAACTGAGTAGTGCACCTCTAAGAAAATAGGGGATAAATTACTCAAACTGAGTAGCATACATCTACGGAACTAGGGGATACATGACTCAAACTGAGTAGCGCACCTCTAGGGAACAGGGGATACATGACTCAAACTGAATAGTGCACCGCTAGGGAATTGGAGGGACACATGACTCAAACTGAGCAGCTTACCTCTACAGAACTAGGGGATACATGACATGACTTAAACTGAGTAGGGTACCTCTAGGGAACTAGGGGATACATGACTCAAACTGAGTAGCGCACCTCTACGGAACTAGGGGATACATGACTCAAACTGAGTAGCGCACCTCTAGGGAACAGGGGGATACATGACTCAAACTGAGTAGCGCACCTCTACGGAACTAGGGGGACACATGACTCAAACTGAATAGCGTACCTCTAGGGAACTAGGGGATACATGACTCAAACTGAGTAGCGCATCTCTAGGGAACAGGAGGATACATGACTCAAACTGAGTAGCGTACCTCTAGGAAACTAGGGGATACATGACTCAAACTGAGTAGCGCACCTCTAGGGAACAGTGGGATACATGACTCAAACTGAGTAGCGCACCTCTAGGGAACTAGGGGGATAAATGTCTCAAACTGAGTAGCGTACTTCTACGGAACTAGGGGGATACATGACTCAAACTGAGTGGCGCACCTCTAGGGAACATGGGGATACATGACTCAAACTGAGTAGCGTACCTCTACGGAACTAGGGGGATACATGACTCAAACTGAGTGGCGCACCTCTAGGGAACATGGGGATACATGACTCAAACTGAGTAGCGTATCTCTACAGAACTAGGGGATACATGACTCAAACTGAGTAGCGTACCTCTACGGAACTTGGGGATACATTTCTCAAACTGAGTAGCGTATCTCTACGGAACTAGGGATACATGACTCAAACTGAGTAGCGTACCTCTACGGAACTAGGGGATGCATGACTCAAACTGAGTAGCGTACCTCCACGGAACTAGGGGATACATGACTCAAACTGAGTAGCGTATCTCTACGGAACTAGGGATACATGACTCAAACTGAGTAGCGTACCTCTACGGAACTAGGGGATGCATGACTCAAGCTGATTAGCGTACCTCTACTGAACTAGGGGGATACATGACCCAAATTGAGTAGCGTACCTCTACGGAACTAGGGGATACATGACTCAAACTGAGTAGCACACCTCTGGGGAACAGGGGGACACATTACTTAAACAGAGTGGCGCACCTCTAGGGAAATGGGGGACACATGACACAAACTGAGTAGTGCACCTTTAAGGAAATAGGGGGATGCATGACTCAAACTGAGTATCGTACCTCTACGGAACCATGGGAAACATGATTCAAGCTGAGTAGCATACCTCTAGGGAACTAGGGGATACATGACTCAAACTGAGTAGCGCAACTCTAGGAAACAGGAGGATACATGACTCAAACTGAATAGCGCACCTCTAGCGAACTAGGGGGATACATCACAAACTGAGCAGCGTACCTATAGGGAACTAAGGGATTCATGATTCAAACCGAGTAGCCTACCTCTAGGGAATTAGGGGATACATGACTCAAACTGAGAAGGGCAACTCTAGGGGACAGAGGGATACATGACTCAAACTGAATAGCGCACCTCTAGTGAACTAGTGGGTACGTGACTCAAACTGAGCAGCGTACCTCTACGGAACTAGGTGATACATGACTCAAACTGAGTAGCGCAACTCTAGGGCAATAGGAGGATACATGACTCAAACTGAGTAGCGTACCTCTTCAGAACTAGGGGGATACATGACTCAAACTGAATAGCACACCCCTATGGAACTAGGGGGATACATGACTCTAACTGAGTAGCGTACTTCTACAGAACTAGGGGATACATGACTCAAAATGAGTAGCGCACCTCTAGGGAACTTGGGGATACATGACTCAAACTGAGAAGGGCAACTCTAGGGGACAGGGGGATACATGACTCAAACTGAATAGCGCACCTCTAGCGAACTAGGGGGATACATGACTCAAACTGAGCAGCATACCTCTACGGAACTAAGTGATACATGACTCAAACTGAGTAGCGCACCTCTAGGGCAATAGGAGGATACATGACTCAAACTGAGTAGCGTACCTCTACAGAACTAGGGGGATATATGACTCAAACTGAGTAGCGCACCTCTAGGGAACATGGGGATACATGACTCAAACTGATGAGCGTACCTCTACGGAACTAGGGGATATATGACTCAAACTGAGTAGCATATCTCTACGGAACTAGGGGATACATGACTCAAACTGAGTAGCGTACCTCTACGGAACTAGGGGATACATGACTCAAACTGATGAGCGTACCTCTACGGAACTAGGGGATATATGACTCAAACTGAGTAGCATATCTCTACGGAACTAGGGGATACATGACTCAAACTGAGTAGCGTACCTCTACGGAACTAGGGGATACATGACTCAAGCTGATTAGCATACCTCTACGGAACTAGGGGATACATGACTCAAACTGAGTGGCACACCTCTAGTACAATAGGGGGACACATGACTCAAACTGAGTAGCGCACCTCTAAGAAAATAGGGGGATAAATGACTCAAACTGAGTAGCATACATCTACGGAACTAGGGGATACATGACTCAAACTGAGTAGCGCACCTCTAGGGAACAGGGGATACATGACTCAAACTGAATAGTGCACCGCTAGGGAATTGGAGGGACACATGACTCAAACTGAGTAGCGCACCTCTAGGGAACTAGGAGATACATGACTCAAACTGAGTAGGGCAACTCTAGGGAACAGGGGGATACACGACTCAAACTGAATAGCGCACCTCTAGCGAACTAGTGGGATACATGACTCAAACTGAGCAGCGTTCCTCTAGGGAACTAGAGGATACATGACTCAAACTGAGTAGCGCACCTCTACGGAACTAGGGGATACATGACTCAAACTGAGTAGTGTACCTCTAGGGAAATATGGGGATACATGACTGAAACTGAATAGCGCACGTCTAGAGAACTAGGGGGATACCTGACTCAAACTGAGTAGCATACCTCTACGGAACTGGGGGATACATTACTCAAAATGAGTAGCACACCTCTAGGGAACTAGGGGATACATGACTCAAACTGAGTAGTGCAACTCTAGGGAACAGGGGGATACATGACTCAAACTGAGTAGCGCACATCTAGGGAACTAGGGGATACATGACTCAAACTGAGTAGCGCACCTCTACGGAACGAGGGGATACATGACTCAAACTGAGTAGCGCACCTCTAGGGAACTAGGGGGATACATGACTCAAACTCAGTAGCGTACCTCCATGGAACTAGGGGTATACATGACTCAAACTGAGCAGCTTACCTCTACAGAACTAGGGGATACATGACATGACTTAAACTGAGTAGGGTACCTCTAGGGAACTAGGGGATACATGACTCAAACTGAGTAATGCACCTCTTGGAAACTAGAGATTACCTGACTGAAACTGAGCAGCGTACCTCTACGGAACTAGGGGATACATGACTCAAACTGAGTAGCGCAACTCCTAGGGAACAGGGGGATACATGACTCAAACTGAGTAGCGCACATCTACGGAACTAGGGGGACACATGACTCAAACTGAATAGCGTACCTCTAGGGAACTAGGGGATACATGACTCAAACTGAGTAGCGCACCTCTAGGGAACAGGAGGATACATGACTCAAACTGAGTAGCGTACCTCTAGGAAACTAGGGGATACATGACTCAAACTGAGTAGCGCACCTCTAGGGAACAGGGGGATACATGACTCAAACTGAGTAGTGCACCTCTAGGGAACTAGGGGGATAAATGTCTCAAACTGAGTAGCGTACCTCTACGGAACTAGGAGGACACATGACTCAAATTGAGTAGCATACCTCTAAGGAACAGGGGGATACCTGACTAAAACTGAGTAGCGCACATCTAGGGAACTAGAGGGGATACATGACTCAAACTGAGTTTCGTACCTCTAGGGAACTAAGCGATACACAACACAAACTGAGTAGTGAACCTCTAAGGAACTAAGGGGACACGTGACTCAAATTGAGTAGCGCACATCTAGGGAGCTAGGGGGGCTATATGACACAAACTGAGTAGCACACCTCCAGGGAACTATGGGTACCTCTAGGTAACTGGGGTGTGTTTTTCATGCACCGCCCCTTCGCCAAGCCATTGCTGACACCGACAATGCCCATGTAAGAATGTCTTTTTTCCCACCTAGAGGAGATTGAATACACACAATTTCAGCAAAGTCAAATCCCTTCACTTTAACAGAGAATAAAACTAAGAAAATATGCTTATCTCTGACTACCCATGTACTGTGGCCCTTCCCAAGATGCAATACGAGTGCCCAAATTCTAGCACCTGTAGTTTAAAAATTCTTGCCGACCCAATGAGACCTGAAAAAAACTCAATGTGAGCCAGGAGGTGTGCACTTCCTTGACCAATGGTCTTCCTCTTTTCCTTTGTCTTCCCTTATCCTTGTTTGCACCCTTGGAAGAATCCCGCTGAACCAGAGCTAGAAACAGCCCAGGACCAGCATGCCTATCCTCCTTAGTTCCACAGCTGAGCCACAGAAAAACTGACCATCTGGGTGACAACACCTTCAGCTAGTAAGCTACCTTATCTGAACACCATCAAACGAACCAACCTATTTAAAAAGGTAGTGAACCAGTCTGGTCGAATCACTCCTGGTGACACCACGTCTGCCCGTGGAGACTGTTTTAAAGCATGTGCGCAGCAGCTTTCCCCTGTGACATGGACACCACCCTGAATGACAGCACACATTCTCTACCTATATTGGCCTTGGGCATGGCCTCAATACCCCTCTTGCTCTTTCAGTGTGTACTGTTAGACACCGAAAACATACATTTGACTTAAACATGATGGCATTAATGACCAGGATCAGTCCATCTTGTATTGGGATCCTAAGTTGTGACCTACCCCAATGACAAAAAAACATGGACTCTTTCCTCTCCTGAAGTTCTTTACCTTAAGAGGGACACAGAAGAGGCAAAAGGGACCCCCAAAAGTTCACCATGAGCTCCACAAACAATCATGACTGAAGATAATGGTACATTTGGCTTTCTGGTGGCCACAACCCGTCTTCACAAGGGCCCAGATCATCAAGCCACTTTCAGTGCAACTGACAAAAATCGTGACACTAGAAATGAGATACAGAACAATACTACTTGTGGTGTCTTGGGCCCTAGGCCCACATGCTGGCTAAATGACTACACGGACACCGTGGTATGTGGTTCTGGAACTGGCGCAGGGCACGTGCGCACGGCCCCTTTTATTAGCGGGGTCACCTGACCTGTGACGCCTGTGATGGGTGGGTGTGAAGTGGGGTTACAGCACAAGGCTGAACACTAGAACGTGTCCAGCAGGACACTACATCCCTCCCAAACTTTATTGGAAATGAAACAAACAAAAATACCAACCTATGGGCAACAAAAAACAATGCACAGCTCCATTGAGTCTCTTCAGGCCATCTGCCCGGCAGCGCTGGAGCTCTGGACCGCACGGTCAGGAGGCTTTAGTCCACCTCAGCAATGTAGTTCGGATCGGCCTGGTCTCACGGTGTTGGATACTAATTACACAGTTCAAATAGAGGTGCATCTGGAGCGGTGGTGGAATCCACTTTGGAGATCTTCTTGACGGCACTCAGGTTCGGATGGCTGGCAAAACCTGCAAAGACTAAGGATAACCTTGGTGGATGAGGGCCTTCCTCGAAGGCGATGATGCTTCCCAGTTGTCTTGGCAGAGCAGCTTCAGACTTCCCTCTCTTGCCTGGTCTCCCCTCTCACAGGAGTCTCCTTGAGGCCCTTTCCGCTGGGCTGCTACAGGACTGTGTGTACTGTGCAGGGCCGCTCATAGGCCATGCGAAGGCATCGCTGAGGAACTGCCAACAGGACCACAACCAAGTTGCTCTTGCACCTGCCGAGGATGACGTCTCAGGGTCTGTGTGCTCTGGCTGTCAGGACTTAGGCTCACATGCCTTCCTCAGGTGGTCTTCGGGTGGCCAGTCTCCGTCCACGACCTGCCTGTCGTGGAGCTGCGGCAGACACATCTCTCTTTTTGGGATTCCCCTTTCACCGAAATTCCCATTGAGGCCCTTGCCCCTGGATTGCCACATGGCTGCGTGGGCTGTGCGGGCCTCTCATAGGCTGTGCTGAGGGGTCACTGCAGAACTCCCAACAGGGCCATGACCAAGCCTCGTGCAACCCCCAGGGTGCATAGTCCAATGGTCGAGCATGCTCTTCTTCTGCAGGCCTCAGGTTTACGGGGGCACACGGAAGGTTCAGGGGTGGCTAGCCACCCACGGCACCAGGGATGTCTCGTTGATCTCCAGATGTTTCAGGAGTTTGGATCCACTCTGGTGGTGCGATGCTCCTTAGGTGTTTCTGGTGTGCACCTGGGTAATGAGTACGATTACTTTATTGTGCTTGGGCGACACACGGGGATGTCATGCTTGAGGCAATATTTTGGAGTCAGGAGGACAGGAGGAACTTTGTGGTCACTTGCGGTTGTCTTGCGGTAGGTGAACTTGCTAGCTGTGATGCCATTGATGCTAAGCAGCCGGTGACAGGTGAGTGGACGGTCGCACTGTGAAGTGTGGGGCCTGGCCACAGATTGTGCTTGCTAGCAGCTTATGGTTGGTCCTCCCGCGAAGCTGACTCCAGTGACGTCCCTGCACCTCGGTGGCTGGCTTGTGTTGCTGAACAACTTCTCCAGTGCTGGCATGAGTCTTATCGCTTTTCTCCCTTTTCTCTTGAGCACCTGCAGTGGTTATTCACCCTGTGGCATTGTGCCACTCTCTTCTCCTCCTTCGCGGTGTGGCGTCCTGCCATGCTCTTCTCCTCCTTCGCGATGTGGCATCCTGCCACGCTCTTCTCCTTTTCCCGACCAGGTTCCTCACTGTGATGTGGCATCATGCCACATGTCTCATGTTCACGCCACATGGACATCTCGCTGGTCGCGTCCTGTTCTTAGGACTGTGCCCTTTCTTTGCTGCGGACCTGTTGCAGGTCCATCCTGTCAGTAGGAGTTGCTTCTACTCCTCGTGGACCTCTCGCAGGCCCCATTCCCTCCTCAGGGATTTTCGCAGTGCTTCTCTACCAGGATGGCAGGTCACCTTCTTCACTTGAGGGCGTTGTGCTTGTGCCTCGAGCCTGCGCCGTCGTGGTGCCTGCTCCTGCCTCCATTCAGGCATGCTTGGCAGGGTTGGTCACTTCATGTGACATGCTCAATGCTGGGCCCATGGTGGCCATTCTGTGCAGCGAGCGGCCGGCTGGTGCAGCCTCTTCCTGTTTCAGCATTGCTTCCTCTCTTCGGATAGGTCTCTCTCTCTCTCCCGGGCTCCTGCCCGTGCTATCAGGCTCTCTGGTGCAGCTTCCTATGCACCTTTGATCTGGTGTGCTTAGTCTTCTTTGTGGGCGCCCTCTTCTGTCGCTTTTGCGTGCCCGTGCCTTACTCTCAGTGGCATCTGACATCCACTGGGGGCACGCACACAGCACACGTTCTCCTTGTGCTTTTTCTTCTCCCCATGAGACCTCTGCTCTCAGGCCAATGCGCATTCCGCCTCCTCAGGGGAATCCACTGTCTGGATGCACTTGTGGGATTTGACATTCTCCTTTGCTGTTGCGCTTCCTTTTTTCTTCTTGGGCGCTGCCTGTTCAGGCTGTGTTGCTTTGGCTCTTTGGTTTCACTGTCTTGGCTGGACTTCACTTGGTGAGGTAGATTTGGGCTACTTGAATGCTCTCTGTGGGGGTTAACAGTCTCTTGCTGTGGTGCCTTACAAGGACACTAATGTCTCTTTATGTCCTGTGGGTGCACTGTCAGCACCTGTCTGCTAGGTGGCACTGCAGCCACCTCTTTTCTCAGGCCGCGGCAGCTTTTAGCTTCTTGGTGCTCTTCCTCTGCAGGGGTGTGCAGTCTATTGTTTTTTTCTTTGCGGTACCTTCTGATGGCCACTAGGTGGCGATTAAAGAAAGGGCCCTACAGCTGCTCCTGACAGCCGAGGGCCTCGTGGGTCCTGGGGGTGCCTGTGTGGGGAGAGATACCCTGTGCAGGTGCTGCAGGGGAAAACAGAGAGCAGCCTCCTCCTGTGTGGGCACTTAGGTGGAACAAAACTCATTGCTGAGCTCTTCCCTCAGTGTGGGGCTCTGGGCACTTCAGGAGACAGCTTTCCTCCTGCTGCGGCACCGTTAGCGCTCCTCTGGGGATGACTCGATGCGCAGGGTTGTGAATTATGGTGCTGGGGCTCAGCCTTGTGGCGCATTGTGTGGAAGGCGTTGCCCTTGCCCTCTCACTGGAACAGAGAGTGGCAGGAGGGACAGCCTGTGGACACCTCAGCAGCTCGCAGCACGGACTTGCACCAGCCTGTCTATACTTTGAGGGTCCTGGTGCTCGTTCTGTATCTGTGCTGACTCTTTTGCCTCCTGGGCAGGGTGCGGTGCAGCGAGCCACCGCTAGATGCGGGCCACAGCTCTCAACTAACCGGGCAGCCGCTCCTTTGGAAGGATGTCGTCTGCGTTGGGGCGCCTCCTGCAGTGGGGGCAGGCAGTGTTGTTGCGCCATGTGCTTAGCGCTGTGGCACTCTGCCCCCTTTCCACCAGGGAGATTCTAGGCAGCGTTGGGTGGGGGAATGCTGGCGCAGGCTTCCCGTACTGTTGACTCAGGCCGATACTTGGTGCGGGCGCGGTCTGAGGAAGTGATGTGCACCAGGTAATGTGGCCCGTCCATCTCCGCTTCTCTCTCGTGCTGGGCCGCCAACGGCCGGCAGCGCCCCTTCAACTGCAGCGCACGGTGCTCATGGGGTAGGGGCTGTGTGGCATGCAGCTCACTCGCTCGGTAGCTTTACTGCGGTTCAGTCCTACCACTGGTGCTGCGAGCGCCTTCGAGTGCCGGTAACCACAGGCATTCTCTGGTGGCAGGGCGTGCTGAGCGGGCAGGTGGCCGACTTTTCACCTGCTTGGGTGCTGTAGGTGCAGGGGGTGCAGCATCCATCCATGTGTTAGCTGCGCGCCTCCCACGTTGAGTACCATATGTCTCTACCCCTTTTCACTGATTATATTCTGGCGCGGCTTCACACCATTCAAACCCACAGGCTCTCCTCATGCCCGGCAGGTGTGCTGGCACTTCTCCTGGTCCGTCACTGGGGTGGCGTAGATCGCGCAGCAGGTGTTGGGGCACCTCAGGCTCAGCCTGTTACTCCCCCCTTCAACCCAATATGCACACACGTGAGCTCGACCCGCTCGTCGCCATTGTGGTGTCTTGGGCCCCAGGCCCACATGCTGGGTAAATGACTACACGGACACCGTGGTATGTGGTTCTGGAACTGGCGCAGGGCACGTGCGCACGGCCCCTTTTATTAGCAGGGTCACCTGACCGGTGACGCCTGTGATGGGTGGGTGTAAAGTGGGGTTACAGCACAAGGCTGAACATTAGAACGTGTCCAGCAGGACACCACACTACTGTTCTCTCGCTCCTTCCCATGAAGTGACAGACTGTTCTTTAAAACTGGAAAATCCTGATCCTTACTCACAGGAAAATTGATACAGTACTGATTTGTTCCACTGTCAACCCTAATTATAAAATTGAGTCTTCAAAGTCTGTGGGATGTCAGATCAAATGCCCAGCCTTGCACGAAGGGATACTTAATTATAGCCAGAGCAACTGGAATTATGCGATTCTGGAGCCACAGCAATTTCCACATAATTATGGATTGCTGAATGTGCTACTTAATGTACCATCTGCTGCATGATCTGCAGATTTTTACCCAAAAATCGGTCTCTAGCTAAATCGGATCAAAAGTCCCTAAAAATGTGGCGACAAGTGTTCCTGTGCAGTGGAAGGCCTTTCACAAATGTTGATTACTGTATTTGGTTGTTAAACTAGTACTAATGAGATAGACCTTTCCCCAGACAATCTTACCATGCGTGAAAAACACAAAATAATGAAGCAATACTATCACAACATGTGTCGCATTGCACTGCATAATTTGCCTTTTCTTGCCACGTAATTTAGTCAACCTTGTCACATAATTTGATCCTCCCCTGACGCATAGTCATAGCTATTTCATTCAGTTTCCCACAAGAGGACTATTGTGGAGCCTTGAATTTCAACAACCCTCAGAGACTTAAAACAAACACAGACAGAACAAAACTAAGGATAAATGTACAAACAACAAAGTTATTTACTTCACATTTTGCATCAATGAATACTAATGTTCTAGGGGAATTCTAGTGGCGTTCTCACTGCGTCAACTACAATGAGTAATCTACACTTGATCTATACTGATTCATGTAATTTAAAATGAAAGCTGCAACCTGTGCTCAAAATAAAATAAAAGGCAACTGCAGAATTTTTTAAAATAATATTTGCTAGGGTAAAAAGGATTTTAGAAACAATTTCTTTACATAAATCAGACAAACTGAACAACACAGGAACTGTCCTTTTATCTCTAAAACAATACAATCAAATGGCCCGCTACAGAGAAATAATTAATTTGGTTTTGCAGAGGCATACAACTTCAAACAAGCTTTGCACTAATCTTCCAACAATAATGCATGAAAACTTGTCGCAGGCAATAGCATGTCGGTATTGAAGAAACATGCGTGTACGATACAAAATGCTCAGCTAGAACAGTATATAGATTTAGGGTTGATTTTTATGATGCATTTAGAGTTTGGTTCAATGACAATAATCTTAGGATGGCTGGAGTTTAAGGAAAAATAGTGCACAGCGAAAAACATAGGGGCATATTTACAAGCCCCTATCGCCACAGCAGCGTCCCTTTTAAAGACGTTCTTGTGGCGATACGGGCTTCACCTTATTTACAAGGCAGTGTTAAGCCACTTAACAAGACTTAACGCTGCCATGTAAATAAGGAACCTTTTCACCCTATACTTAGGGCCAGATGTACAACGGTTTTTGCATGCGCAAACGGGTTTGCGAACCCGTTTGTGCATGCAAATACCAATAGGGGTATGTACCATTCCAAAATAGCGAGTCGCAATTTATTTGCGACTCGCTATTTTGGAATTGTGAGTCGGTATTAGGAAGGGGCGTTCCCTTCCTAATAGCGAGCGCAACCCCATGTACAAATGTTTTGCGACTGCAATTACGGTCGCGAAACACTCGCAAATTACCACCCTCTTCAAGAGGGTGGTAATGGGGTCCCAAAAGGGAAGGGGTCCCCAGGGGTCCCCTTCCCCTTTGCAAATGCAGGGTAAAATATTTTTTAAGGGCAGGCAGTGGTCTCAGGGATCACTGCCTGCCCTTAAAAAATGAAACGAAAAAGTTTCTTTTTTTTTTTTTTTTAAAGCATCCCGTTTTCCTTTAAGTAAAACCGGATGCATTTTTAAAAAAAAGCTGCTTTATTAAAAAGCAGTCCCAGACATGGTGGTCTGCTGAGCCCAGCAGGCCACCATCCCTGGGAGGGCTGGCATTCCCAATGGGCTCACAAATTGCGAGAGGCTCATTAATATTAATGAGCCTTGCAATTTGCGACCCCATTGGGAATTGCAAAACAGTGTAATAATGTTGTACATTTCATTTAGCGCCTCGCAATTTGTGACTCGCAATGAGTCGCAAATTGCGAGGTGCTAAATGAAAGGGTCGTACATCTGGCCCTAAGTGTGATAGGGGTGGGCAATGGGTACTGCGGTGGGCGTTCCGCCACAACATCCAATGATTTTGACGCTGGCCCCTATTTACAAGGGTGGTGTAAATAGGAGGCAGTGCCAAAATTAAGACCAAAAAAACCTGGTCGTAACATGGTGAAACAAGGAAAAATGCTTTATTTCTCCTCGTTTTTGCTGTTTCTATGTGTGCTGCATGATGCAGCACACATAGAAACAGCAAAACACCATGCATGATTGCCCCTTCCTGCACATAAACAATCATTCCCTCCGATACAGGCAACCTTGCCTAGCACAAGGGTGCCTGCGTTAGCGCTAGACAGCTGAAATTAGCACCAGTGCAGGGGGAAATGCAGGGATGCGCAGTATTGTTGAAAATATGGTGCAGCCCTGCGTTTCAGAAGTGGTGGAGAGTGGCGTTAAGCCAAGAAGGCTAACGCCGCGCTATGTCACTTCTTTGTAAATATGCCCCATATTTTTCAAGCCAATGACACATAGAGGGAAGTGCGCTATCACTTTTTACAACACATGCAGAAGGCATGTTAGTAACTTGTATAATTTTTACATGTAACAAAAGTTGCTCAACTAGTGTTAATTTTTAAAACAGAAGGAGAAAATTAGAAAGGGTCTCGATTGCCTGTGCAATGTTAGTGTGAAATGAAAAAGAGACACAACTTTTATATTTTTTATGCCAGGGCACATTAATTTAATGCATCGAATTTTAAGCAGGGTATATTAATTTAGTTAACTTTAATCCCCAAATGAATTTCACGGATGAAGTTATATGCTGACAGACAGTGGAACTGGGCATCTTTACTATTACTGGCAGTCAGTCGAGTCAGTTTATTTTGGGTATAACCCATAAACCATACAAGAATGAAACAATACAATGGAAAAAAAAAAATATCTACTGGCGGTCGCCAGAAGATAGTTATAGTTAGGACCTATTTTCCATAGGAAATCCGCAACATTCTATTTGAAATAACGTTGGCGCCGGTTGACGAATCTTCGCGAAATTTTCCAACTTGTTGGGGCGCTCCGGTCCGCTCCTATCCTGAAAGTCTCGGGGTGATTCGTCAAGCGGGGGCCGAGAAAAAAGGGGGGTCCCAAAACGTGTTTTCCCCATTCATTTTTCCATAGGAACCGTTCATCGCGGCTACAGCCCGAACTGCTGAACGGAATTACACCAAATTTGGCAAAGAGGTAGCCCTTGGTTCAGACTCATGCCTTTTGCTTAAATGGTGTAAATCCGTTAAGTAGTTCCTGAGAAAATCACAAGTAAAATCACATATATATCTATGGCCGCGTCGGATCCGCGCACCCTGAGCGCACCCTGCGCGCACCGTCCCGATCACGAGCTGCATGCTAATTGGCTGTCAACTGGCTGTCAACACTCCAAATCAGGAAGTGTTGGCAGCCATTTTGTCCCTCGGTAGAAGTGAGGCAGAAGAAACAAGTGCGCAAAACGCACAAATGGGGCAGGGTAGAAACACCCTGACCCCCTAGGTCTGCTCAGGGGGTCCCACAAGGACCACCTGGGCAGAAAAAAGCATTTTATTTTTTTTAAATCGGCGGGATGCGCTTAGGGTGCGCGGATCCCGCCGATAAAAAAAAAATTGAAGCGCGGTCTCCGCGCTTCGATGCTATTTGGCCCTCGGGTGGCCCAAGTCCCGGGGGCATGCCTGCTTTTTATTTTTATGTGTGGGGGCCTCTAAGGCCCCAAGCCCCGGGGACCATCACCCCGGGGCTTTAAAAATAATGGTGCGGGAGGGCTCTCGGCCCTCCCGCAGCCCCGGGGACCGCCACCCCCGGGGCTTCTTATTTTTTTAATAAATTAACCTGTGTGGGGGGGCTCCAGCCCCCCACACACCCCGGGGACCGCCACCTCCCCAGGGCACTAAATATTTCAATATGGGGGTCCGTTACGGACCCCCGAACCCTGGGGACCACCACCTCCCTGGGGCTTTGCCAATGGAGGGAGGGGGGCGGCACGGCCCCCCTCCTGGAGCCCTTGATGGCCCTGGGGACCGCCACCCCCCAGTGCCGGCTCCTGCAGTGTCCTGGGGTGCCTACCCCCGGAACACTGTAGTTTGCTATGACAGGACGGGAGCCTCGCGGCTCCCGTCCTGTCATAGCAAACTGCTTTGGTTTTTGGAAGAGAGCAGGAAACCTGCTCTCTCTTCCAAAAACCAAAGCCGATTGCTTTTCCACACGGGGAGCTGCATCTTAGCAGCTCCCCATGTGGAAAGCAATGCCGGCTCGCGAAGGACGCGGGGAGCCGGCGGGACCGTGGGGGATTGGGGACCCCCCACGGTCCCCAACGGAGAGGGCCAGCCCCGGGGGATGGGGTCCCCAGGGCTAGTAGTGGCCCAGGAGGGGGACCATGCGGCCCCCTCCCCAAATGTTAAAATTGAAAAAAAAAAAAAAAACAAAGGCCGGCCGTGGGGGATGGGGTCCCCGAGGCCATACAGTGGCCTAAGGAGGGGGGCAACACAGCCCCCCTCCATAAAATTTTTTTTTAAAAAGAAGGCCATGCTCCGGGGGATGGGGTCCCCGGGGCCGATTAAGGCCTGGGGAGGGGGGCCACGCGGCCCCCTTCCAACTTTTTTTTTTTTAAACAAGATATTAGGGGGCAGGCCCTGGGGGATGGGGTCCCCAGGGCCAAGAAATCAGAAAATCAAGGGGGGCCACACAGCCCCCTTTCTAAAAATGAAAAAAAAAAAAGACCGGCATCGCACCGGAGGCCACGCCCCTCCTTCCAGCACTCTGCAAACGCGCCCTGGCGCGTTTGCAGATGGGGAACAAATTCCCCTTGAATACTGGGGGTCCCTGGGGACAACTAGCCCACCAGGAACCTCCAGTATGCGCCAGGGGCTGCGTTGCAGAGAGGTGTACAGAGGCCACGCCCCTTTTACACCTCTCTGCAACGCCGCTCTGTGGCGCTTTTTGGAGGTACATGGTGGGCTAGTTGGACTCCAGGGACCCTCAGGATTCAAGGGGACTTAATCCCCAAACTTAAAACGCACCATGGGGTGCATTTGCACAGTGGTGAAGGGAGGGGGCGGGGCTTCAGGTGACATGTGTGCAAACAGGCCCCGTGGCACGTTTTAAGATGGGGAATTAAATCCCCTTCAATCCTGAGGGTCCCTGGGGGACAACTAGCCCACCAGGTACGTCCAGAAATTGCCACAGAGCTGCGTTGCAGAGAGGTGTAAAAGGGGCGTGGCCTCTGAACACCTCTCTGCAACGCAGCTCCCTGGCGCATACTGGAGGTACAGGGTGGGCTAGTTGGACCCCAGGGACCCTCATGATTCAAGGGGACTTAATCCCCCAACTTAAAACGCACCACGGGGCATGTTTCACACATATCACCTCAGGCCCCGCCCCCTCCCTTCACCATTGTGCAAATATTCCTCTAAAATCAGCCGAACTACGAATTCCGATTTACTCACCTGTTATCAGGAGAGACCTCAGTGCTGCATCTTTGAGCCCAGTACTGATCCTGAAAAGTAATTTTAACCGTACTTACCAGTAACTTGAATTTCCTTCTATAGGATATCATTGCCTTCTTTTTGCTGAAAACGTTTCTAAGTGTAGATTTTTGAAAAATACAATTATTCCTCTAAAATCAATAGAACTACGAATTCCGATTTACTCACCTGTTATCAGGAGAGACCTCAGTGCTGCATCTTTGAGCCCAGTGCTGATCCTGAAAAGTAATTCTAACCGTACTTACCAGTAACTTGAATTTCCTTCCATAGGCTAACATTGACTGGTTTCACTTGGAAATTCTTCTAAGTGTGGAGTTTTGGAACTTTATAATATTCCTCTAAAATCAGCCGAACTACGAATTCCGATTTACTCACCTGTTATCAGGAGAGAACCCAGTGCTGCATCTTTTAGCCCAGCACTGACCCTGAAAAGTAATTCTAACCGTACTTACCAGTAACTTGTATTTCCTTCCATAGGAATCCATTGTCTGGTTTTCAGCAGAAAAGTTTGTGTCGATTTTCACAAACTACAAATATTCCTTAAAAATCACCTGTATGACTTAAACGCATTCTTTCAACTGTTTACAGGATATGCACCAGTGCTGGATCCAGGATCCACCACTGAGTAAGAAAAAGTAACGATAACACTACTTACCTGCTAAGTGAATTTCCTCCCATAGGATAACATTGGTGATTCTATGTGAAAAAGTTTCTAAGTGTCAACTTTTAAAATACAATAATATTCCTTAAAAATCACTACTGTAACCAAAACGCTTTTACTCAACTGTTTACAGGAGATGTCCCAGGACTGAATCTAGGATCCAGTCCTGTGGTTAGAAAAGTAATCCATAAAGTAACTAATTGCATTTAACTAGAAATTCACATTGAGCTCAATGTTGCATTGTGTTTGAAATTGTGTTGCCCATTGCAACAACTGTAACTACTGTACTTAAAAGTCTATTGCCTATTTGCAAAGTATTTAAACTAAAGTAATTCATTCTGAGAAAGTATATTTTGTAATGTAATGTATAATGTAATTACAATGTAATTTTAAAAATAAAATATCTAAAAATAAATAGTTTAAAAAAATGTAGTAAATCAGTATCAAAAAAATAAATATAACAATTAATACATTTAAAAATTGTCATTTACAAAACCTTTGAAATTCACTGAAAAAAACCATAGGTTTCAGACATGTTATAGTTAGGAATTAGCATTTAAAAAACCTTTGAAATTCACTGAAAAAACCATAGGTTTCAGGCACGTTATAGTTAGAAATTAGCATTTAAAAAACCTTACAAATTCACTGAAAAACCATAGGTTTTAGGGACAGTTATAGTTAGTTGGACATTGCACTCGTACAAAACCCGTGAAATTCCCCCGTTATAGTTAGTTCAGCTAACTATAACTCGCGCCCGTAATGCACTGCTGATGACGTCACATATTACATTACTCAAGACATGGTCAGTGACATCACTGATGACATCACTGATGACATCTCAAATGACATCACTGATGACATCACTGATGACATCATCCACGTGATAATCTGATGCACCTCATCACACCCTAATATAACCTTTGATACACCCACTCTAAATTACAGACTGCCTTTCGCAAAACCATAGACAGTCCAACACCAATAGCTACATACCCACTCACTGATTCTTAGGTCTACACACACATCCACTCACTCACCCGTACAGTCACTCATACTTACGGTCACTCAGTACAGGACTATCATATGCACTCATACTCCTATATAGACACTCAAACACCGCCACTCATCCATAGAGGTACTCACACACCTAGTCAGTCATGCAAATAATTAAGCACACTGCCATTTACTCACCTATACAGTTATACACACACCAGCTCACTTACTCATACAAATACTAGCACATTCTTACGCTCTTATACAATCACTGATACAAGCACACACTCATCCATACAGTCACTCTCACAATCACACACTCTCGCTTATAGCTATTTATATACTCCAACACACATATATACTGCCTTTCACATATGTAGTTACTCACACATGTACCACTGGGACATACATTCACTCACTAACACACTCTTACACACACTTACCCACCCATACAGTCTATCACAGATGCACTCTTGAAACCATCCACCCAGTGAATCACCCACTCACACATCTATGCACAGAGTCGCACACACCCCACCCACACAAACACTCAGGTACCCATACAGATACTCAGACAACCAATCAATAACTCATATAGACACTCATGTAGCTATTCACAAACCCATGCAGCCACTTACACAGCAACAGACAGACGGATACAGACATTCACCCAGTTTAGTCACTAACCCATGCATTCAGTAAGATACGTTTAATCACTCACTTGTAGAGTTAGTCACGCACCTACTAAATCATCCATACAGTCACTTAAACACCCACTCATTCTTCAATACACCTTTCCCTATATATATTAAAAATATTTAAACTTTACAGAAACACACAGTCACTGGATGATGTCATCAGTGATGTCATTTGAGATGTCATCAGTGATGTCATCAGTGATGTCACTGACCATGTCATGAGTGATGTAATATGTGACGTCATCAGCAGTGCATTGCGGGCGCGAGTTATAGTTAGCTGAACTAACTATAACGGGGGAATTTCGCGGGTTTTGTACGAGTGCAATGTCCAACTAACTATAACTGTCCCTAAAACCTATGGTTTTTTCAGTGAATATATATATATATGTGTATATATATATATATAAGTGAGGGACGAAACGCGTCATGGCTACCATGGTCTGTTGGGAGCAGCAATAATAAAATAGCCAACAGTAAAGATTTACCGGGTCCATGCTCTTTCTTCAGCCGACAAAGTGAGCGAGAAGGGAAGGAGTTGTTTTGCATATATATATATACGTATATATATATATATATATATATATATATATATATATACATATATATACATATATATATATATATAAAAAAGTCCATTTAGCGCGCTCTCAGGATATAGCACAAACAACATTAAGTTGTTGCAGGAAACTGTTTATTCACACTGCCTTGGTCACATGTGACAGCCGAAACGCGTTGTGTGAATAAACAGTTTCCTGCAACAACTTGGTGTTGTTTGTGCTATATCCTGAGAGCGCGATAAATGGACTTTTTGGATGTCATGACAAACGGGTTGGCTCTGCTGGCACGCGCAGCACTTCCCATGGTTCTTACAGTTCCAGAAGGAGCAATGAGTTTGTGATATATATATATATATATATATATATATATATATATATATATATATCTCGTAACGCTTCCTGTCTGCCAAATGTCGACAGACCCAGTAGGCACTGACCTCAGCCACACTCAGAATAAAGGGTCGAATAAAGTTGTTCGTGGAGTATGCAGAAAATTTATTATAAAATACACCACAAAATTAACACAGGCATAATGCCTGCCATGACGCGTTTCGCTCGTCAAAGCGAGCTTGATCACATGATGCGTCTCCAATCAGAAAACCACATATAACCCATTTACGTGCACAATTGCCTGTGAAAACAACACCCATCGTTCATAAACATAAGAGGCAGACTGGAAAATAGCTTAAAGTCAAGTAAAGAAAACAACAGTTAAGATGCACAAATAAGAGTTTAAATAATGTCAAACCCAGTCCATAGCATAATTAACAAAATGTAAATATCATAAATATACTTAAATGCATAAATTCATCTATATATCACAGACAATGCTGAATATGTTATAAATAGCTAATGATAAATACATAAAAATCCAATTGCGAATAATACTGCAGGGTATGAAAAGGTAAAAAGTGAAATCACTATAGATTTCCTTAACATCATATTTTGTGCAAAAAGCTAGTCAATTTCATATTGTATATGCAAAATAAGCAACACAGTAGACACAATAGATATAATTAAATGTGTTGGGATTATACGCAGGAAACCAGTGTTATTATATATATGCCCAGGCTAATCCTACTCCTAATTTGATCATAGAAAAAGATATTGAAACACCATAATTGGTCACAGTATCCTACTGGTAATATGACCCAAGTATCTATATAGATCGAACACAGTGCCTAATCCAGTCTAAAACCTCATCTAGAAATACTAAAAATGGTAATAAAAAGTGCAAAACAGTGCTGTGCAAAATACAATATTCATAGCAGCCTTAACCTAATCATTACTACTTAATGATTGTAAAGTGCAAGTGCCAATACTATTGTGTAGTTACCAGAAAAACTAATTAAAATCAAAATCCTATATTTTATGGACATATAAGGAGAGTTTAAAGACCCCAAATTAGACTAAAAAAGAAAGTCTTATGAGACATGCCCGATCCTTACATTGTAGGGATATTGCAGTTTGGAAAATATACAGGAGGATAAGCTGACTAAAAATCTGTAGATCTCTTAAAAATTATGTCAGAAGCTAGTGTACAAACGAGGTAAAAATGAGTCCATTAGAGGAAGTTATGTAAATCCTCACTCATATTTAATCCATTAGGCATCCGAGTATCGAGAGCTAAAATAAAATGAGATTCTCGTTGCCGAAGCATTTTTTCATGGTTCCCACCCCGTCCGGGTGTGGGAACAGCTCCCAAAACAGTGTATTCTAAGTCTTTTAGTTTATTATTATGTACTGATTTGAAGTGTCTAGCAACCGGATAGTTGCCGTCGGAATTGACTATGGCACGTACATGCTGTAAGATGCGTTTGTGTACAGGGAGTTTAGTACTCCCTATGTACTCTAAACCACAGCTACATTTAAGTTTATAAATAGCAAATTCTGTGCGACAATTCAAACTTTCCTTAATTTCAATTTCATTCTCACTAAAAGCTGTCTTGTAATGAGTTGCGTTAGTGGCAAATGTGCATGCCCGACAGGAATTACATTTGTGAAAGCCCATTTTCTTAAGCCAAGTGCCTTTAGGAACTACTTCCGGCATAGGTTTCACCAACGCATCCTTCATGGATGGCGCCCTTCTGTAAGTAATAGAAGGAAGGGATGGCAAAATAGGGCCCAATGTGATGTCGGTGAGAACTATGGGCCATTCAGAGTATATTATCTTGCGTAATTTCTGTTCCTGTTGACTGAAGGTGGTAATCAGTCGAATATTCAGCTTCTCTCTTTGTGGGGCAAGATCTAGAGCACTAATGTGACTCTGTTTAGGAAGCAAAAGTGTATTTCTCGGTTGATTATTTGCTTTTGTCAATGCCTGAATTAGATGTGGCCTCTTATATCCTCGATCTAAAAATCGACATAATGCTTCCTGCTGACAATCAGCAGAAACTGAGTCCAGACTGCAGATCCGGCGAATCCGTACAAATTCGCCATACGGTATGCTCCTAATTAGATGGCGAGGGTGTGAGCTATCAGCATGAAGTATAGAGTTTCCTGCCGTGGATTTACGATGTAGTTTAGTGTGTATTCTTTCTTCTTTTATATACACTAGAACATCCAAAAACTCAACACTAATCCTGTCTAACATTGCAGTGAACTTTAAATTAAGATTATTGGAATTAATGCTGTCAACAAATTCCAATGCTGCCTGCTCACTACCATTCCAGACTAAACATACATCGTCAATGTAGCGCCAATAGTGTACAATTTGTTTGCACCATTCTTTGTGAGTAGTCTTGAGGACACACTCCTCCCACCAGCCGACATGTAAACATGCGTAACTGGGGGAGAAGCATGCCCCCATAGCCACGCCTCTCAGTTGCTGATATATAGCCTGGTTAAAACCAAAAAAGTTGTTGTACAAACATATCTCAATCATTTCTAAAAGCATATCATTGTGATCTTTCATATTAATTTCTCTGTTGTCTAAAAAGTATTTGGTAGCTGCAATTCCATCCACATGATTGATGCTCGTATATAACGACTCAATATCCATGACTACCAACAAATAGCTTGGTTGCCAAACCACCTCATTGATTTTTAATATAAAGTCAGATGTATCCCTTATATATGAAACCAAGGTTTTTACATGTGGTTGCAGAAAAAAGTCAACATATCTTGAAAGGTTTTCACTCATGCTTTTCTGTGCAGAAATAATTGGTCGTCCTGGTGTAGGATTTATTTTTTTATGGACTTTTGGAAGAAAGTATAACATTGGAGTCACTGGATGTTCCACGTGTAGAAAATTGAATTCATCTTTTGTCAGTAACCCATTCCTTTTCCAATGATGGAGTTGTTTGCGCAGTACTTCATATGCCGTATTCATTTCAAGTTTGCTAGATTTATTATAGCAGCCTGCATCTGATAGATGGCGATATGCTTCTGCCATATATTGACTTCTGGACCACAGTACTGTATTGCCTCCCTTATCTGATTTATTAATAATCAGGTCATGATTCATTTGCAGTTTTTTAATTAAAGCATGATACTGTATATTTTTATAGTTTTTCTTTTTTGTGCAGGTGGCAAGCATTGATCTATTCAAATTTTTTAATTCAATAATGACTCTCTCACCGAACACATCCACAGCATCCTTCGGCATTACAGGCAAGAATGTGGAGACAGGACGAAAAGGACTTGGCGCAGCCTTGTTACCATTAATACCCAATGCAGATGCCGTAATTTGTGAACCGACACTCTGTGTCTCTGTGGACAAGGCATATAGTGTTTGTAAGTTGGGAATATCTTTGACCTGGAGAGCCCCATCTATAGTTGCAGACATAGGAGAAGCAGCCATCTGAGTCGTAGAGGGAACGCTGGATTTGTTTAGTTGAAAATGTTTGATTAACTTGATTTTTCGAATGAACTTAAAAATATCAATCCTAGTGGAGTTATATGAGAATTGGTTTGTAGGACAGTACGATAAACCAAGAGCAAGAATTTGAGTTTCACTGATGACATCATCCACGTGATAATCTGATGCACCTCATCACACCCTAATATAACCTTTGATACACCCACTCTAAATTACAGACTGCCTTTCGCAAAACCATAGACAGTCCAACACCAATAGCTACATACCCACTCACTGATTCTTAGGTCTACACACACATCCACTCACTCACCCGTACAGTCACTCATACTTACGGTCACTCAGTACAGGACTATCATATGCACTCATACTCCTATATAGACACTCAAACACCGCCACTCATCCATAGAGGTACTCACACACCTAGTCAGTCATGCAAATAATTAAGCACACTGCCATTTACTCACCTATACAGTTATACACACACCAGCTCACTTACTCATACAAATACTAGCACATTCTTACGCTCTTATACAATCACTGATACAAGCACACACTCATCCATACAGTCACTCTCACAATCACACACTCTCGCTTATAGCTATTTATATACTCCAACACACATATATACTGCCTTTCACATATGTAGTTACTCACACATGTACCACTGGGACATACATTCACTCACTAACACACTCTTACACACACTTACCCACCCATACAGTCTATCACAGATGCACTCTTGAAACCATCCACCCAGTGAATCACCCACTCACACATCTATGCACAGAGTCGCACACACCCCACCCACACAAACACTCAGGTACCCATACAGATACTCAGACAACCAATCAATAACTCATATAGACACTCATGTAGCTATTCACAAACCCATGCAGCCACTTACACAGCAACAGACAGACGGATACAGACATTCACCCAGTTTAGTCACTAACCCATGCATTCAGTAAGATACGTTTAATCACTCACTTGTAGAGTTAGTCACGCACCTACTAAATCATCCATACAGTCACTTAAACACCCACTCATTCTTCAATACACCTTTCCCTATATATATTAAAAATATTTAAACTTTACAGAAACACACAGTCACTGGATGATGTCATCAGTGATGTCATTTGAGATGTCATCAGTGATGTCATCAGTGATGTCACTGACCATGTCATGAGTGATGTAATATGTGACGTCATCAGCAGTGCATTGCGGGCGCGAGTTATAGTTAGCTGAACTAACTATAACGGGGGAATTTCGCGGGTTTTGTACGAGTGCAATGTCCAACTAACTATAACTGTCCCTAAAACCTATGGTTTTTTCAGTGAATATATATATATATGTGTATATATATATATATAAGTGAGGGACGAAACGCGTCATGGCTACCATGGTCTGTTGGGAGCAGCAATAATAAAATAGCCAACAGTAAAGATTTACCGGGTCCGTGCTCTTTCTTCAGCCGACAAAGTGAGCGAGAAGGGAAGGAGTTGTTTTGCATATATATATATACGTATATATATATATATATATATATATATATATATATATATATATATACATATATATACATATATATATATATATAAAAAAGTCCATTTATAGCGTCTCAGGATATAGCACAAACAACATTAAGTTGTTGCAGGAAACTGTTTATTCACACTGCCTTGGTCACATGTGACAGCCGAAACGCGTTGTGTGAATAAACAGTTTCCTGCAACAACTTGGTGTTGTTTGTGCTATATCCTGAGAGCGCGATAAATGGACTTTTGGATGTCATGACAAACGGGTTGGCTCTGCTGGCACGCGCAGCACTTCCCATGGTTCTTACAGTTCCAGAAGGAGCAATGAGTTTGTGATATATATATATATATATATATATATATATATATATATATATATATTATACACATATATATATAGAGAGAGAGAGGGTATATATATATATATATATATATATATATATATATATATATAGAGAGAGAGAGAGAGAGAGAGATAGAGAGAGAGAGAGAGAGAGAGAGAGAGAGAGAGAGAGAGAGACTGACCTCAGAGATGGAACATTCAGTGCCAAGAACACAGGTGTAGCTTGCCCTTTGGATGTTCACTGGCAGCTGAGGTCATAAAAATGCTTTTAAATGTAGGTTGTGCATGTGCTTGTAGGTGAGAGCGTGACCATGAGAGCGAAAACTTGTGTATGAGTGGGCATTTGTGTCTGTGTGTGTCAGCATGTGTGTCTGTTGGTGAGATTCTCTGACAGAAAGCGAGTGAGCAAGAGTGAGAGTGATTGCTGGTGAGTGAGAGTGGGCGAGTTAGAATCTATTAGCAAGAATACATGTGGGGGAGTGTTAGAGATTGTGAATGAGAATTAGTGAGTGACAGTGAGTGAGTGAGTGAGTGTAACCACAAGTGACAATGAGTGAATCAGTGAGAGAGAACAAGTGAGAGTGACTTAGAAGAAGGGATTGAGAGTAAAAGAAAGTGTGAGTATGAATGAATCAGAGTAAGAATGGGAGAGAGTGAGTGGAAATGAGTGAAAGTAAGGGGGTACAAGAATTTACATATATATATATGTGTGTGTGTGTGTGTGTGCACATATATATATATATTTTTTTTTTTTAGAAAGAATGGTCAGCATCCTAATATATTAACCATGGGCCTAATAAGCCAAGCAGTGAACAAATAGTGGGATACAGCAAACATCATTGCACCTGTTATAGGGATTTTCAATAAATCCAAGGCTAAAATCAGATTCCAGGCGCCTTTACAATTATTTGACCTGCAACAAATAAAATTCACAGAACTGGGTGTTTATTAATCAAAATATTTTGATTATACATGAGCTTTCCATTAATGGAAGTTCTGCATTCATTTTCCACAAAAGTATCTCTTCCCTTTCACCTTGAGCGGTGGAAAAACAGGAATCTAATTCAGAAGAACTCCCTGTGGTAGTGGTCTGGAAACCCAAAAATTATGTATGGATATTTCTCGCCTGCAGCAATCTTCTCCAGGATGATTGACGACAATTGAGAGTCTTGCCAATTGTAAAAGTGTTAAACAATATGTCTCATGTGAGAAGACACCTGTTAGAAATGTTTTTGAAAACCCTTAAAAATTTGAAATATATCAAGTCAAAGGTTTTTCTGAGAAGTGTGGTTCATAATCTCTGTTGATATTGAGTGAACAAAATTAGTTTATGGATAACTGCCTCTGAATGTTATTAGCCCAGAACTCATTTTTCCAAAACATCATGTATATGCTTTAATTTGGGTTAGTGGGTAAAACTGGTTAAAATGAATTAATTAGTGAGGAAGGCGTCCCCTCCTCAGAGAAGCCTCACCTCCTAAAATGGCTACTACCCTTTCAAGTTTACCTTTGAAGGGACCCTCTCCTTAAACTTCCAAATCTAACACAACCTTCCTAGGTCATCAGGCCCTTTGCACTGTTTAGAACACTAGAGTGCTTTGTACTTTTGAGTTTATTTATTGTTATAATTAAATGACTGGCATCCCTGAAGTGGCCAGAACCGTAAATTGGCCTAACTACCGCTCTGTACAAGCAAGACATCTCAGCATTGTTTGTACTAAAAGATCAGGGATTTAAAGGTTGATATGACTTATTCTTGTAACGATATCTAATAATGTTATCCTCTGTTAGTTGTTGGTGGCTAGTTAATACTAAGTAGTCCTGATTCTGTTGGGTCCTGAGTTACGTGTTTATGAGTCATTAGCTGCTGAATGAGGTTTCATCGAGTATTTTGCAGCCACTCCCTTGTAGGGGAAACGACTGTCAAATATCAGAATAGGTTACCTTTCCCATCCAGTCCCAAGAAATTCTAAGCTTATGTGACCCTTGCATAGAGAGGCAACATCTTTTAAATTGGTGTTCGGTGTTTTTCCTTTCTTTCTTTTGTTCATGGAAAATCAGATGCGACTTAACAGGTAGGCTAATCATCTATGTTAAATTATGCTCTTTCATGACCAGGCTCAAAATGAATCAATATCTAGGCATACGTTTTTCATGGTCAACACACACTTTTCCAACAGGGCTTAATCACATGGTTTGAAATGAAACCCAAACACGGGGTCGAGATCACGCATAGTGTCTTTTTAACATTTTATTAGAACATTGGAATGTTGGGAGCTCCATTGAAAAAAATGGAGTGCTCCGGGCTTCTAATGGCTGGGAGAAGCCCAGAGCATCAGCATTCTAATGTTTGTTCACAGCTGTTGCTGTGAACAATGGCCTCACGAAGCCAGAGGGGATTCCAACCCCCTCAGGCTCCCTCTAGGGGCAGAATTTTCTAATAGCCTTAGAGCTCTCCGTAGCAGTCTCTACCGGCCATTAAAGGCCTGCTCCCTTGTTAAAGGCCCTTGTCTTTGGCTCAGGCCTTTAACGCTGGAGCAGGCCTTTAATGGTCGGTAGAGCCAGCTAGGTTGGGCTCTAAGGCTATATTAGAACATTGAAATGTTGAGAGCTCCATTGAAGAGAATGTAGTAGCTCCAGGCTTACAATGGCTGGTATAAACCTTCTGCTCCAACATTCCAATGTTTGTCTTTCTGTTTCTCCCTTTTCAATTTAGAACATTCTACCCTCAGTGGGTGGAATGTTCTAATAGCCTTACAGCCATTCTGTCATAGGTTATACCAGTTGTTAAAAGTCCTCTCCCTCGTTTTAACCCCCAGCCGCAACTCAGGTAAGGGGCCTTTAACAACTGGTATAGTCCTCTGCAGTGGGGATATAAGGCTATATTATAGGGCATATACGTTGTGCACAGAAGTTGGCTATACCTGTGTATTCCAGAATTGACCTATTCACTTGGTACCTGTCTTTTATAAATCAAGTATGTTGGTATGTCATATATTTAACCATGTACTATCTTAGAACAGTTTCACAAATCGAGAATGCACAAATTGTTCACTGCTCGCTGACACTTTCTAGGCTCCAGAATTCCCTTCACAGTCCCCATGCAACTTGCATCCAATATTTAAATGACTTCTCCTGCAAAAGGAACACTGGGGCAGAATTATTATTGTTTATGCAACATAGATCCATATTTGCCAGAAATGGCTTGCTGCTACTCTCATCCCCTACACTTGCCAACAAGCAGGCTACATAGCACCACTCACAACCTTTGCACCATGGAAAAAAGGTGTGTTTGATAATGTTTAGCATATGTTTTGTCCTACAAGTGTACCCTTCCAGGACAGAATTCTATGCCTAGACAATTTCTATAACATTCCACACATTGGATGTGCACTGTACAGTCAGGGGTGTAGCTTAGTCAGTGATATTTGAGAGGAAGGGGTGTGAATCTCCAATTTCCCAATTAAAAAGGCAGTAGGCTGCAAGGTGAAAGAGTGAGATGAGCAAGGTTCAGGATGAACTGTTTCCATGAGGAACAGGGTAAGTACTGATTTGCATTAGATGGGCCACTGTTTAGAGTGGCACAGTCGGCGGGAAACGATTGGTTGGAATGCTACCCAGAGCAATTGCCACTGGTTAGACCATTTGCAAGTGTTCATCCTATCACCTTTTGGGTGTTTTATTGCCAGTAGAATGCCTGGAAACTTAAGAGTGCCACTTTCCAAGCTTACTACTGCCAACGTTTATGAATTCCAAAAAGTAGTACATTTCCCTCCATTTAAGGAGTAGCTCTGTAGGTGCACATTTACTACTTTTTTGGTAAACTGGTCACTATATATATTTAAGATCCTGATCCAAAAAATGAACAAGTTAAAACCGCTTAATAAAATTAGAATGAAGAGAAATACTGGCACAGACATAGCATAGACCTGGCTCAGGGCCCCTGGACCCAAGTACCAAACCAAGAATGCACTAGAGGTGTCAAAACCCAAACACCCTGCTAAAGCTATGCACCTGCCAGTCCCTCCTGGGCCTGGTAGTTTTCCCTGGAAACTCATGACTGTGGTCACATTCATCACACCGGCCAGGAGTCCCTGCCATAGGATCACTTACTTTAAATGTATTTTCACTGTGCACGTTATTCTTCTTTATACAAGAGTCGTTGATGGTAGAGTTGTCAAAACTGTGCATTTGGGCCGGGCTCCATGTGTCTAGTACTTACCTTTTGCAAATCATTTTATCAAGTGGCTGATGGTCCCATGTACTAAGCCCGAACCACAAATAGAGGAGGAAGTGTAATTAGGGTGGCCCGAGCCAGAGCGGAGCCATGGGTCTGGCTTGGCTCTAACAGCACATACATAAGCCGAGCCATGAGAACGTTTGGAATGTATATTGTGCGAAAAACATAATGTAAAAATGTGATACAATCTCTTCAAATGTCAAAAAAGAGCATTGCATTTCTTTAACATACAGAAGTACTTCACCTTAGTACGTCAGATTATATCACTGATAAAGCGATTAGTGAACTAGGAGGCAAGTCAGTAGTCATGCAAACCTTAAACGGGGCCTAGACTTTTATTATAGGTGCAGCAACATGTATTAAATCAAATAGGTGCTTGAATAGCGCACATCCTGAACTCAAGTATTTAAAAGTGCGCTCATATGTGATAAAAAGAAAAGGAAGGCTTTGTGAAATAAAGTATTTGACTAGGATCACACAGTTTGGACAAGAAGGGAAGACTGAATTGATTCCAATGTATCTGGTTTAACATTTTGAAATCCAGCCATCAGATGGGTATTCTCTCTCTCTCTCTCTCTCTCTCTCTCTCTCTCTCTCTATCTCTCTCTCTCTATCTCTCTCCCTATCCCCTCTTCCCTCTCCCATCTCCCCTCTCCCTTCTCTTCTCTCCCACTCCGTCTCCCTCTTTTGCATCAAAAACTATGGGTGGCTGCTATGATCCACCCAGGTAACACCTCTCCCTTGACAATAAGTGTCCGAAAGCAACACAAAGCATAATTTGCTTAGAAAGAAGGGCACTTGCTAGTGCAAAATAGCTTTTGAGTTGCAAATTGTAAAACATAATTTATTGTGCTCTATTACACTGAGTATGTATGCGAAGGGAAATGATTATGTGCAGTATATTCATAAAAAGAAGTGTTTGAAAACATATTACGCTACTATGCATGTATACCCTATGTGCAGCTGGAAAGAAATTGTTTTGTTCTGAGTCAAAGTTTTACTTTATACTGTATTGTGTTCTCTGACAATTTTGCTGGTCCATGAGCCATTTTGTCTCATGTAGTACAGTTCTCATTTGAACAAACATAATCTCGTTTTCAAACCTGGCAACAGGGGTGGCTCCTCCACTAGGGCGGAGGAGCGTTGCCCCACTGCTTTCTCGCAGTGCGAGAAGCAGAAACATAAAATGGTAATAACTACCATTTTATGTTTCTGCTTCTCACACTGCGAGAAAGCAGAAGGGGTTGGTTGGGGGCGGAAGGGCGGGTGGGCAGGTCTGCTCTAGGGCAGGGGAGGAGTGGTGTACCCACTGCTGAAGGCGCTGTTTGGTTGGCCCTCTGGGGCCGCCCAAACCAGTCATGCGCACTATAGAGAGTCATGCGCACTCTATAGTTCTCCATGCAGGCTGCCTAGATGGAGAACATGGCCTCCCCGTAAGCCACTTCCTGGACGGTGGCCCGACCAATCACAACGCTCCACAGGAGCGTTGTGATTGGCTTAGGGGAGGAGAGAGAGGCCTGCCTGCTTCCTGAAAACACGGGACTCGGCCGGCGAAAAGGTAGGTTTAAATATTTTTTTTATTATTAATTAAATTAACACCCCCCCCCCAGCACGACTCCCCCCCTCCCCGCTACTGGTGCATAGGCTGTGATGTTAATTTTTCTTTTAAGCGTACTCCCTCTGTCTAAAACCGTAGTATTTTTGTTCTTTTTAATTTTTGATCTTTTAATTTCCATTGTATATGCTTACAAAATTTTTTTTAAAGTGGTGGGCTTGCCAAGGCCAGGACTGCCCATAAGTTAAGTCATTATTCTTGTCTGTACTAATCACACCTGAGGTCTAAAATACATCATCATAATGTTCTTACACAGGCTTAGGTTGTGAATTTTAACTACTGCAGATGGGCAAACCTAATAACATATACAAAAATATGTTATTAGATTCACTTCTGTAAAAGAATAAAAATGTTTTTTGTAAGATGATCCCATAGGAAAGTCCAGGCCCAGCCAAACGTTTTGCCTCCAATTTCTGAGAATATTTGCAGATAAATCTTTAATCAGGAGGCTTCCTGTAAGGAGTGGCTTCCTCACTTCAACCTTCCCTGAAACAGAAAAAATGAATGTAGGAAATTAAGTCCCTTTTCATTTAAAGTCTCTTTTTATTAATTTGGACAATAATCAGCAACTTCAGACAAGTCTAAAATTGTTGCCCAGCTTCAATGATATGAAGACCCAGATGTGTAACATGTTGTGCTGTCGCAAAATGGTGCAAATCAAAGCATTGGTATTTACTTTCCAGTTCAAAAGGTATTTTGTGCAGGAAACATGCCCTTTTTTTTAGTGCATAAAACGCTCTGCCCTCCTTTGCACCTCTTTGCATCAAGGGGACAATACTAGGGCATTAAAATGCAAACATCCATAGTTTTTGACGCAAAATACAAATCTACTAAGATAGTCAATTCATGCTTTGCAACCAAAAATAAATAATGCCTCCATGAAGCAGCCGCTAACAAGGGAAAATGTTTTCATTTCTCAAGAAAACCCACACATTGCTTGTGTGCTGAAGTTCACAGCTCACAGCCAGTGCGTGGGATCCATTTATTTTTATCTAGGCATAGGTATTTGTCTTTGAAGGGTACGCTTCCCGCCAACTCCTATGCTAGACAGCGCGCCCTCACCTCTGCGAGGCTGTGCATCTCGCACTATAGCCTTTTAGAGAGCCAGTGCAAGGGACAGTGGCGGCTCGCAGAGGGAGTGCTGCGGGCGGTGAGGCGGGGGAGGGGCTGGGTGGGGGGGTAGTGGAGTCGGACATACGACGGGCAGAAGTAAGGTAAGTAAATAAATAAACAAAACTATTTACCTTGCGCTCGCTGCATTGCCGAGTTGGCGATGCAGCGAGCGCAAGGTAAATAGTTTTATTTATTTATTTACTTACCTTACTCCTGCCCGTCGTATGTCCGACTCCACTACCCCCACCCAGCCCCTCCCCTGCCCCGCCTCACCGCTCCACAGCCCTCCCTCTGCGAGCCGCCACTGGCAAGGGAGGACATCAGCTGCAACAGGTCACAGCAGCGGGCCAATCTAAACAGTTGTGACTCTTCTCTGTACCCCCCCACCCCCAACTTGTACACTGCAACACAGCAAATGTGGTGGCTGTGCTCTGTTGTATGAGAAATTTGTAAATCTGGCCCAAAGTTTCCAAATTTGTGTGACGTCATGGGTCAAGATTTTACTTTTTTCCAGCTATTAATATCGACAGTCCAGGGTCATTAGGGGAAGCATCAGTGGCGTAGCGCAAAATAATGGGGTCCCCCGGCAGAATGTGATGACTTTGTCTCCCATATCTCACAGATATTCACTGGTCTAGGGCTCAATGGGGCCTCTGTTGGATTGGGGTCCCCTAACGGGTTTGCCCCCCCACCCCTGCGTCACAGGGGCTGCGGGAGCCTGCATTATGCTCTTAGGGAGCATGCAGTATCATCTATGAAACCACTACGGGTTCCCTTGAACTTGATCTACTGATTCTAGAGCAGTACCCACAAAGTCCAGTGTATCCCATCAAAAAATAACTAAACTGGCTGCTTGTGGCGCTATTCATGCCTGTTTTGGATCAAGGATGTAGGTTCAAGAT